>CAJNJA010018243.1:0-10666 GCA_905231915.1 Symbiodinium necroappetens | reverse complement strand
CTGAGGTTTCTCTTACGGTCTGCCTAGTGAGTCGGGCACAGAATACACAATTTAGGGTTTAGGGTTTAGGGTTTTAGGGTTTTAGGGTTTAGGGTTCAGGGTTAAGGATTTAGGGTTTAGGGTTGAGGGTTAAGGGTTTAGGGGGTTGAGGGTATTTACATAATCGGATTTATCGAGTGTAGGTAGGGGTGAAAGCTTGCAAGGCTGAGGCTGCAAGCAGCTGCAAGGCCTTCTGCTCGGGAGTTGAGGTGGCCGCTTCCTTTCTCCAGGATTGCTGTAGGGGCCTTGATCGTCAGAATAGGGTTTTGCAGTTTTTTTATACTACAATAGTATTATCCCTGAGAATAGTATTGCTAATTTAGGACCCACCCCCTCCCAGAAACGTAGGCATCCTCGACCCCATTTAAAGCCCATAGCCTGCATAGAAATCCAGAGCCCTAACACCGAATTCCACAGCGACTCAACTGCAAAGAGGCGCCCTAAACCCTAAACCCCAAATCCTAAAAAGCCAAGCTCCCAAGCCACAAATCCTAAGCCCTAAGCCGTGACCCGAAGCAAAGTGGAGGGTCTGAACAGTCGGACTCATAAATGACATCCCCTCCTAGTCTCTACACACGTTGTAACAGTTGTACCCAGAGTCCCAGAGAGCCCAATACACCGTAAATAAGGAATATACCTTAAATTATAGGGGTCTTAATATTATGATTTACGGTATGTTCCTTGATTGTATACGGGGTAGTGGGCTCTGTGGGTAATTTGCTATTGCTTTTTGCTACCAAACATCCTCTGATTCTAGAGGTCCCTAACTAAATTCGACCCTGAACCCTCAACCCTCAGGCCCCAGAAGCCCCACAACCCTAAATTCCCAAGAACCCGGAAGCCCTAAAATCCCTGCAGCCCTGAAGCCCTAAAAACCCTGAAGCCCTAAAACCCTAAAGTCGCAGAAAATCCCAAATCCCTAAAACCCCTAAATCCCTCATAAAACCCTGAAGCCCTGAAGCCCTAAAAGCCCTTAAAACCCTGAAGCCCTAAAAGCCCTAAATCCCTGAAAACCCTGAAGCCCTGAAGCCTTCGTCAGGCGGAGCTGGGGATTTCTTGGCGCGCTCGGGGCTGTCGTCGCCCCCTGCCCCAATCCGATATGGGCTTCAGGGGTGTAGGCACGGTTGGGGCTTAAGGACATATTCGGCTTACAACTTTTGCCTAGGTTCCGGGTCGGAAGTTTTGGGCTCTGGGGTTGGGGCTTCGGACCTCTGGCACTCAGTCACCTTCGGAGAGCGTACTTGGCGACGAAAACCTAAATGCGAAACCTTAATCCGAAGCCCCATAGTCCTGTGAGCCGTGATGCCCAGAGCCCTGAAAGTAATGCTGTCTACATCCTACAGCTCCAGCTCCAAACGCAAGACCTTCAAAAAGCCCAAAGCCCGTAACTCTCAGGCCTGCGAACTCGAAACCTTCCCAAAACAAAACGAACCTAGGGACTGGATTATCTGGGTTCTTGTTAGGGGAGTTCATTTAAGTTACCATAATAAGGAAACCATATTATTTACTATGGATCCTTATTATGGTAACTTAAATTAAATCCCCTAACAAGAACCCAGTTTAGGGGTTGCCAAACCCTAAAACCCTGAACCCCATAAAACGGCCTTAAACTGGGTTTTCATCCCCTCTATGACCAGGCCCGCAAGAAAGTCAATAGAACAAGCATATACCGAAAACACCCTACCTAACCTGCCTTCTTGTTTAAAGGGCTCCCTCTTATGATTTCCTAAGTCCTTCAATAGGTTCCATTCCCAGACCCTAAACCCTAAACCCCTAAACCCTAAACCCTATTCCCAGCCTGACAGCAGGTTCGGTAGCCGTGGAATGGGCACAGGCTTCTCGGGAGCAGCGGCGCCAGCCACGGAGAACTTCCGCGCTCCTGGCAGCCGATGCCCAAGAAGGGTTTACCTGTGAATCCAAAAACCTACCGTTTTAAAGGTTAGACCCTATGATTAAGGGGTCATGACCTACTATTTTGTAGAGTTTGGGGTTACAGGTAGGGTTTAGGGTTTTCTGGTTTAGGGATTAAGGCTTGGGACGTAAAGACCCACACGCAGAGATTCGGATTTAGGAGATGGGGCCTAAGCTGTGTAACTGTAAATGCTATACCTTTCAGCCCTGAGAACGAAAGCATTATAAGCCTTCAATTGCTGAACCCTACACATCTATATGGGCAGTTGTCTAATTTAGGGTCCGTTTTACCAGGGTGCCATACTATATTGGGACCTAAAGAAGGATTCTTATTTAGGGAACTACCTATATACTGATGTGCTGCCCCTGGTACTAAGCCTGTATGCCCTAACACCTAAACCCCTGACCTGCAAGTCCTAAATGCTAGACCTCCCCGCCCTAACTCCTAATGTAGGAACCTGATTAAGAAACCTTGGGTCTTTATTAGGGTTCTTAATATGAAGCCGAATATATTTGGGGTTAAGGGCCAGGGTTTCTTAATCAGGTTCCTACATTAAACCAAAACCCTGAACCGTAAACAAGTATTGAGAACCCAAACTAAAGCCTTATCAACAGCCTGCTAGAAACCCTAAACTCTGTAAATCCATCACAAACCCTAAACTCTAATAACAGCCCCTAAACCCTATAAACTCTGACAGCCTAACGCCACCAAGCCCTAAACCCTAAACCCTAAACCCTGAACCCAGACGCGCTAATTAGCGCAAAGCCTTGGCTGAGCGTGGCCCAAGCTCCGGGAGTAGCACTGGACGTCAACCCACCGAGCGCCTGGCGACCGGGATTCTGGGTTCTTGCTGGGGGATTAATATAAGTTACCATAATAAGGAAACCCCATTATTTACTATAGATCCCTAATGATAAGGACACCATGTGGGATCTATAAGGAAACCGTGTTATCTGCTATAGAACCCGATTAATGGAAATAATATTAGAAAACAATGGATCCCCATTATGGTAACTGAAAATTGAATTCCTTAAACAAGAACCCAGGGATCGGAGGGCTCGGGGTTTCAGCGTTATTTGGGTTTGGGGGCTCCTGGGCCTTAGGGTTTAGGGGTTATAATAGGGTTTAGGGGGCCTGTTATAACCCCCAAAAGCTACCCCCCCATGGTTTAGGGCTCCTTATGGGTAGTTCTCTAAACTAGGGTCCGCTTTTCGGTCCCCAATATAGTACGGCCCCCTTATGAAAAGGACCCAAAACAAACCCTAGTTTAGAACACTACCCTTATGATGGTCTATAAAAACCCTTAAAGATCTAGGTTTGCAGGGGTTTAGGGGGGCTTAGGTGGTTTTAGGGTTTAAAGGCTTCGGGTCGTAGGGTCTTACGGGAGTGTGGGGTTTAGGGATTGCGAGCTTTAGAGCTTTTGGAGGTTTTTCGGGCTTATGGTAGCAGTTTTTAACCCAGGGTTCCCTTACTTACGGGTTCCTTCAGCTGAGGGTTGCTGGGGCGGGGGGGTGTGTAAGATCGGAGCCTTCAAGTCTTGGAGGGGCTTTGGATTGAGGGTTTAGGGTTTAGGGCTTTAAGGGTTTAAGGGTTTAGGGGTTTAGGGTTTTAGGGGTTTAGGAGTTTAGGGGTTTAGGGGTTTAGGGGGTTTTATTTTTCATTTTTCGTTTTACGGGTTTTTGGGGTTTAGGGCTTATAGGTTTTGCGATGAGGACATAAGGACTGCAAGGGATTTCGCAGCTCCGCGAGTTGAAGTCGTAAGAGTTTTTTCTAAGGCTTTCAGGGCTCACGGCTGGAAGTTTCTGGCTATAGGTTTTTTTCTCTGGCTGGAGGTTTTTTCTGTGCAGGGTTTAGGGCTCCAAGCTCTGGGATAAGATGAAGGGCTTAAGGGTTAGGGTTTAGGGTTTAGGGTTGGGGTCTTCCAGTTTACGCTTTTTTGATTCAAAACGCTTTCTTGTAAGGGGCACTTTTCCCGTGCTGTGGGCAGAAGGCTTGCGGATGATTTAGGGTCGAGGGCGTCGCTAAACCCTAAACCCTAGCGGTTGGGGTTGTGGCGTTTAGGCCTTCCAGTAGTCCTATCCCATGACTCATAGTCGCACACTGAGCCCCAACACTAGGCCCTTGTATTATGAGACCATTCAGATGGCAAAGCTTGTCATAGAACCCTTAGAGGAACCCTCACAAGAATACTACCCAAAGGCTCAAAATAGCCCAACAGCCTTAAAGCACAGGGTCTTTGGGCCCAAAAGGCCTTAGAATATGAGTCCTTAGAGCCTTAGGGCTATAAACCTAAACCCTAAACCCTAAACCCTATAAACCCTAAACCCTAAACCTTATAAACCCTAAACCCTATAAACCCTCAACAGAATAGTATAGTGTTCCTTTGCAGGCCTCCTCGGGAGCAAGGGGCTTGGATGCCACCACCTCAGCACGCAGGGGAAGCTTTCGAAAAGAGCTGCTTTTCCCAAAGGGTCGAGGTACCACTGTTGATGATATAAATCCTTAGCATTACCTTAAGGACCCTAAACTATGGGAATCATGGTATATTCCTTATTATGGGCAATGCAGGATTTACATCATCACCCGTACCCCTGTAGTAAGGTCTCAAGGCAGACTGTGGCATCAAACACCGCAACCACACCTTCGCAGGGGTTTTATTTGCTTACGCTCGAGGTGCTCTAGAATCAATGTCAAACCAGTGGACATCTAGCAACCCTAAACCCTAAACCCTCTTGTCTTATCAGGACGCTTTATTGGGAACCCCAAACCCGTTTCTATTTTGAGGGTGTATGAGAATGATAATTCTACAATCTCACGACATAGTGTTGATATAAATCCTGCATTACCTTAAGGACCCTAGACTCTGAGAATTATGGTGCATATTCCTTATTATGTATACAATGCAGGATGTATATCATCAATCGTAATCCTTCAGGACAGAGGGTCTGGGTTCCCCTGGGCAACGTGGCCATTGCAGCTTCTGCTAGGCAAGGAATCCATGAACAGAGCCGCCAAGACCTTAAACCCTCAACCCGAAACCCAACCCAAAACCAGAAACCCGAAACCTTAAACCCCCCCACACCTTAAACCTATCCACCCTAAGAATAACCCTAAACCCTAACCCCCCCCCCCACACACCTTCAACCTATCCACCCTAAGAATAGCCCAAAATCAGAAACCCGAAACCCTAAACCCCTAAACCCCAAACCCTAAGCCCTACACCTGAAACCTAAACCCCCCACGCAGCCCTAAACCTATCCACCCCTCAGGATCCCATGACAAGAGCTGCCAGAGGGCACTGGCAAGGCTGCTCCGGCGAGAGGAGCTGCTAACGGGCCTGAAGGTTTGGGGTCTTTTAGGGCTTAAGGGTTTAGGGTTTAAGGGTTTAGGGTTTATGGGTTTAGGGTTTAAGGTTTAGGGGTTTAGGGTTTAGGGTTTATGGGTTTACGGTTTAGGGCTTTGGGGTGTAGGGTTTAGGTTTTATTTAAGCTTCAGGGCTTTAGGGGTTTACCTGCGGCCCACTTAAAACCCAATGTAGGCGACTGAATAATTCGACAAGGGGTTTTGGGGCCCATTATACCATAATTATAATGGGAACCCCCCTCCCCCCCAAAAAAAAAATCAAAAAAAAGTAATTATTAAGGCCCCTTACAGTACCTCAAACCCGTAATAAGGAACCCAAAAAAAGGGCCCAAGAGGGGCTTTGGGCCTAAGATTTCTGGCTCAGGGGGTCTCGGGTTGAAGGCTTGGGGGTTTCGGGCTTAAGCTTTGGTTTAAGGTTCTTAGCGTTCGTAAGGATTCTTAGGGTTTTAAGGGTTTTAGGGTTTCGGTGCTAAGCTTTGCAGTAGTTTAGGGTTCAAGTTTTGGTGCAGGGCCTTGAGTTTCCGTGACTTTGAAGCAGGACCCTGGCAGGAATCCACATCAAGAAACCCATGAAAACAACTGGGGGGATTCTAACCTAAACCCTAAACCCTAAACCCTAAACCTTAAAATCCTAACTCTAAACCTTAAACCGTAAACCCTAAACCCTAACACTTTGGGTTGAGACTGGACCCGGAACCCGGAAGTCAAAATCTCTGAACAAGCCTTGCGCATCCTCAACGCCAGCACCTGTCAAAACCCACAACCGGCAGAACACGGAGTGGACAGATAGGCATACACCTGGACAGTTCCTTGAGAAATCACACCGAAAACTTCCTGAAGCACCCGAAACCCATTATAGCTCAAAATGATCAACTTCCTTAGTCACTCCAAACTAAGCATTCTAGAGTGCTTCCTTCCGCACAAGAGAGCTCTACCACAATCAGAGGAGCGCCACCTCGGGCAACCTTCGTTGCGGCGTCGTGCCAGGAAGGGGGAACGGTCGGAACTCGGATTCCTGGTCCTTGGGCTCGTCGAGCTGAAAGCGTGGCTTTCGCGAGCTCCCACTGGGGAGGCTCATCCACCAAACCACTCGCATCATACAAGCTGGCGAGGCTCTCGGCCGTCGGGCTCTTTGTAAGAGCGTCTGCAGGGTTGATGGCTCCCGGGATGTGCTCAATGGAAAACCTACCTCGCTATGGAGATGTGCCGCATTGTTTCCGGAAGCTGCCGGCGAGGATGATTGTGCTGCACCCATGGTCCGGTACAGCTCGAATTTGCAGGCTATCACTTCAGATCGCTTGATGACGCTACTCTCTAAACTCTCTTCTTCAGCAACCACGCTCAAACAAAAAACAAACCTTTTAGGATAGACCTCATCTTTAAGGCGAAAAATTTTAAAGTTCTCCCATTGGCTATCTAAGTAAGCCAACGCCTAAAACATAATGCTCTAGGCAATTCCAGGTGGACGGGGGCGCGGTCAGGCAGGGGGAGGAAAGATAGGCTGCCTTCGGGACACTGCAAGCGTTGCAGCCACCCAACTTATATACTACAACCTCAGTTTAACTGTGCAGCAAGGGTTCTTATCTGAATGCTGGACTTGGGTTTCAAGCCGTAAGCCCCACGAAACCTCCACCCTCCACGACTCCAAACCGTCAAGGCTCTAAACTCAACCCGAAACTCGGCCCACTCCACCAACACCCCAAGCCTAAACCCGGGAAGCCCCAATCCTCATCCCATGACTCCGACCAGCATCCGATCCTCGCACCAAACCGCCCATGTAGAGCCCTAAAGAGCTCGAAATCCTCCAGGACCCATGTCAAGGTACCCCTGATAGCACCCTTATGACCCGTAATGGCGGATATTTAAGGTATGTAAAGGGTAGTTTGGAGGTACCCTTATGGACTCTATATCGAACCTTTCTAAGCCCCTGGAAAGGAAGCCTAATGTAGGGGCCTTCATACTTAAAATGAGCTTTTGAAGTATAGTATACTATACATACAATAATTAAAGAACACCAAAAATAGTATAGGTAACTATTCAGGCCCCTATATTAACTCCAAAACCCTATAAACCCTAAACCCTATAAACCCTATAAGCCCTAAACCCTAAACCCTATAATCCCTAAAACAACCCTATACTATCCGTATACCTTCCCTTTGCGTGGCAGGTGGCTTTAAGCTCCCAGAGGGGCGGAGGCTGCTGGAGACTCGAAGGCTACCCGTGGGGGAAGCCTCCAGAGTTTAAGGGACAATAGCAGGGACCCCTAGAAGAGACCCCTAATCCTAGGGTTAGGGTTTAGGGTTTAGGGACCCCTAACCCTAATACCCTATATAACCCTTATATACCCCTTCTATAGTCTCATAAGGGCCCTATATAACCCCAAGGGTCCCTTTAAGGGTCTCTCCTTTAGTCCCTTGAAGAGCTTAACCCTAAGGCTCTAAGGACTCATCTCTCTAACTCTTTTGGGGCTAAAGACCTCTAGGGACTCAGATCTTTGAGGCTTTTGGGGCTAAGACCTCTATACGGACTCATATCTTAAGGCTGTTGGGGCTAAAGACCTCTAAGGACTCAGATCTTAAGACTTTTGGGGCTAAAGACCCTACTGTATGAGGCTTTTGAGCTCTTTTGAGCCTTAGGGCAAGAGGGCCAAAAGCCCCAGAAGGCCATGGAAGCTTTAGGAGTCTATAAGGTTTAGGGGTTTGAGGGTTTCGGGGTTTAGGAGTTTCGGGGTTTCAGGGCTTAGGAGTTTCGGGGTTCAGGGTTTAGGAGTTTGGGGGCTCAGCATCTAGAGCTAGGGTTGGTTTACGGTAGGGGATTGATGGTCAAGGTGAACCCCGTAACCATGCGACGCCGGAATTCCAAGCAACGGTGATGCTACTCATGCGAGCTACAGGAAGGCTTGGATACTCCACGCCCGGCAACGAGTCATAGTTCGCCAAGTACCTAGACCCCCCCAACTACACCCCAAATAACTACCCTGAATACCCTCCATTATGGACCATAGCAGGGGCTCCATTAACGGGCACTTGGAGGGTCCTGGTAGTGATCGTAACAGTTATATTTATGATCACCAGTGACCTAGAAAGCCGCAACACGCAGACTCTCATGCACCCCACATTCCCCTGCACATCCACCGCACGCCCCGAGCCGTCCGGGAATCCCTTATCTAGTGAACCCTACACCCTAAACCCCTACACCCTAAACCCTAAAAATGCACACTTACTGGACGTACATCGAAGCCCATAAGTTTGGTTATTTCTGAAGGTGAAAAGGGCTTCGGGTTTCGAGTTGGCTTTCCGGCAGACGACAAAAGCCCGAGAATATATTATAATGCCTAGACTCCCAGCGGTAGACTAACCCAAAACCCTAGACCCTAAAACCCAACTTCAACCCAGCAAACCACAAAAAAAAAAACAAAAAAAACAAACTCCCTAAACTAAACCCTCAACCCAAAACCCTAAACTCTAAAACCCTTAACCCTAAACCCTAAACTCCACCTGGACGCAAGAACCCCCAAAACGCCTGAACCCCCCACACACCCAAACCCTAACCTTAAACCCCTAACCCCAAACCCGTAAACCCCTAAAGCCACAAAAAAAGCCCTGACCCTGAAACCCCTAAAGCCCCAAAACCCCCAAAGCCCCGAGCCCTAAACCCCTGAACCCCAAACTCCTAAGCCTAAACTCCTAAACGAAACCTTAAACCCTAAACCCTAAACCTAAACTCCTAAACTAAACCTTAAAGCCCCCCTCCCCCCCCAATAAAGTTTAAAATCCCTGTGCAACCTACTTCCGGCCTTCCCTTTCAGCAGCGCGCCCAGGCCGCGAAGCTTGTGCACGGAACGCTTCCATCTCTCCTTGTCCCAGTCATACGGTTGATGATTGAAATCCTGCATGACCTGAAGGATCCTAAACTATGGGAATTATGGTCTACTCCTTATTATGGGTCATGCAGGATTTATATCATCAACCGTATATGCACTTAATAGATTTTTGAGGTATTCTGTACACTATATATACCATAGTCTTTATTCTACTCCATTAAATATGGCGCTATGTTGCAATCTACAGACAGTATTATGTCCCAATCATAGGCTTAAGTTTGTCGGGCTTGTAGGGTGTGGGGCTTGAGGTTCAGAGTTCAGAATGTAAGGATTGGGGCTCAGCTTTCAAGGCTTATAGGCTTTGGGGCTTGAGGTTCGGGGTTCCGGGTTTAAGGTTTAGGGTTCGGGGGCTTCTCTCCTGGTCCCCATCATCGCTTCAAGGCTTGGGATTTACAAAGTTTGCATGGGGTCTGGGGTTTAAGGCTTAGGGTTTCGGGCCCTAAACCCTAAACCCCTAACCCCTAAACCCCTAAACCCTAAACCCCTAAACCCTAAAACCCCTAAACCCTATTATGGGGTTAAAGGCCCCAGTCATCTTCGAGATGAACACGTCAGGTTGCTTCTTGCGGTGGCTTTTGCTGGGGTTCTAGAAGGAATCTACCTTAGGGGCCTGAACAATTAGAATAGGGTTTTGGGCTCCTTTTAGTATAGCTATGATATACTATATAAGAAGCCACTGGGCCATAGTTCAGCGCTGACGGTCATAAACCGCAGCGTAGACATATGTCTCAAAAAGAAGCCACTCCATGGAATCATTGCTGTTGGTAGTTGTTTAGGCCACGTTAGGCTTCCCTACTACACGGGAGCTCTACGAGTTCCCTGAAAGTGTTAAGGTTTAGCGTTTGGGCTCAAGGTTTCGGGTTCTAGGGTTTAGGGGTTAGGGTTAAACCCTAAACCCTAAACCCTAAACCCTACCGTAAACCCTAAACCCTAACCTCTAAACCCTAAACTCTAAACCCTAAACCCTAGTTTTAGGGTTTAGCGTTTGGGCTCAAGGTTTCGGGTTCTAGGGTTTATACTTGCCAGCAAGGACCCAGTACTATGTTGACAACATACCACTTGAGCAACTGACCTTCAACTATGGAGGTTGATCTGCGACGAAGTTCGGCTTCGGGGTTCAGGATTGAAATATCCTTAAGATTGCCATAAACAAACCCTTAGGCTATTTTGGTCTTGGACGAAGGAAGCCTTATTATGGATTGAAGATAGGTTCTACACAAAAAGGCTTCCCAAATGCATCCTACCTAAACCTAAACCNNTAAACCGTCCCTAAACCGTTTAGGCTCTGTTCTGTACATTACGGAGTTATTCATGGTATATTCATTCTTGATCTAAGGCATATTCTGTATAATATACAATTTTAGAATGTACGATACTATATTATGTTCCATCCATCATATTCTATTCTAGCCTTTCTACGCTACTATATACCGTCCAATAGGATATTTTACTAAACCCTAAACCCTAAA
>CAJNJA010018242.1:0-34597 GCA_905231915.1 Symbiodinium necroappetens | reverse complement strand
CCTAAACCCTAAACCCTGCACACCGCAACCTACCTCCGAGCCAGACTTTGGGTTCCAGGGTTTTTAGCATGTCAGGCAGCCCACACGTCGCAGGGGGCCCTCTGCCTCGTACTTGAGAGACTTTGGGGTTTAGGAGTGGGTTTAGGGTTTAGGGCTTAGAGTTTTAGGGCTTTGGGGTTTTAGGGTTTAGAGTTTAGGGTTCAGGGCTTTGGGTTTAGGATTTTGGTGGAATGCTTCGCTATATCGGCTTTCGGTATACAGTATGCACGCAAACCTTTCCTTCTGCAGCTTTTTCATGACAGCGAAGTTTTCTCAATATTCGTTTAGGATTGGGCTTCCTGCTGTTTCCAGAAAGTTTGCACCTGCCGAAGGCAGGCGCCGTGCAAGAGAATTTCACGACGATGGCCATGGGCCATCGAATACGCATTCCTCCTCCAGTCCTCCGCGCCGATTCGGAGTCGATAACTCTGGTGGAAAAAGAAAGGAACGCTGAACCCTAGACCCTAAGCCCAAACCCTAAGCCCTAAACCCTAAACCCCAAAGCCTGAACCCAACACCCCAAAGCCTCAACCTCAAAACATGAATCCGCAGCCAGAAGAAGCCTAGCTGCAGTGGGGCCCCAGTAACCTAGTAAAGTGAAGCCTAGCTACCTGAGCCCAAAGCAGTGGTGTTGAAGGATTGCTTTTTTACCAGTGTTATACACCGGCCGCCCCCGCTGCTGATGCTTATAAAGATGTTACTCTGCTGCTGGGCCTCCCCTTCACAGAGCGACAGTCAGGGGCCATGGGTTGGGGCGCACCTTAAATCTGATTATGGTCGCCACTTGCAAGCCGATGCTTCGGAAATTAAATCAACGTAGACACATGTTTGTCTTTTTTTGGGTTTGAAGCTAGTTCATGCCAAGGACAACCCGATGGCTAATTACAGAACGCTTCTTCAGAACGCACCTGCCCAAGGAAACTCTCCCAAAACGCTTTTTCAAAATGCTTCAGAAATGCTTTGGAATTGTTTCGATAAATTCCAATCCAAGGCTGCTTCAGAACCTCATAACCTCAAAAGCGACTAAACCTAATGCCACACTAAACCCTAAACCCTAAAACCCTAACCCCAAAACCCTAAACCCTAAACCCTGAACCCTGAACCCTAAACCCTATTTCAATGGAAGGCCAGGGATCCAAATGCCCCTTAGTGAGGGTTCAGGGTCTAGGGTTTAGGGTTCCCTTAACTAAGGTTTAGGGTTTAGGGTTTAGGGTTCCCTTAAGTAAGGTTTAGGGTTTAGGGTTTAAGGTGTAGCGTTTAGGGCCCTTAAGCAGGAAATATACGTTAAACCATACTTTAAGCAACCTAAAATTAAAGGTATATTCCTAAAGGGAACCCTATCATAAGTACCCATGGAGGTACCCTTAAAGGAACCCCATTTATAGCAACTATAGCACATCCCTTGATTAGCTAAGCCCTAAACCCTAAACTCCTAAACCCCTGAACCCCTAAACCCTGAACCCTATACCCTTTACCCCCTTAACCCCTAACCCACCCTAAACCCTAAACCCTGAACCCTGAACCCTAAACCCTAAAAGGTATATACCCTTGAACAGAGGCACCATGGTCCTTAATAGTCGGTATCTAGCCTCTAGTGAGGGGTAATTGGGGGGTGCTGGTAGGGTTTTGGGCTAGGATTTGGCGGTTAGAGTTCAGTTCAGAGATTAGCGTTTAGTGTTTAGGGTCCGGGGTTTTGGGTTCAGAGTGGAGGGTTTACAGTTTAGAGTTTCGGGTTTAGGGTTCATCGCCCGGCGTAGCTTTCGGCTGAGCCACAGGAGCCAACCGGACATGAACAGTTTTAGGGAGCGTATAATAATGTAGGAGGCTGATTAAGAAACCCTCGGCCTTTAGGGTTCTTAACATGAAAAAACGAATATATTGGTTAGGGTTTAGGGTTTAGGGCCAGGGATTCTTAGTCAGGTTCATTCATTCGGAGGGATGCGGACGTAGGATGTTTCAGAGAGTCCGGCACCGGCAGCAACGGATGGGTTCCTTCGCGCCCAAACCTTAGAACCCAAAAGCCCCAAAGGTAAGCCGTAAGCCCAGCCCTCAAATCCTCAAGCCGTAAACCCTAAACCCTAAACCCTAAACCCTAAAACCCTACAGCCCTAAACCCTAAACCCTTGATTAAAACAACTTAGACCCTAACCTTCAACCCCAGCTCCCGCAAACCGATAGGTGCCTAAACTCCAAAACTCTCCTAAACCTTGAGGTTTAGAGTTTTGAGGGTTAAGGGTTTAGGGTTAAGGGTTTCGGAATTAGGGTTTAGGGTGTAGGGTGTAGGGTTTTAGGGTTAAAGGTTTAGGGTTTTGGGTAAAGGGTTGAGGGTTTCGCACCCAGCATGCGCAGCGCCCTCCTACGCCTCTCCGCAGCTCCCCTCGCGCGCGCCAAGGTGGCCAGAGGGAACGTGGCTGTCGTTCCGTTGGAGTTCCTTAAAGGGTTCCTTTAAGGGTGCCTCTAAGGGTTTCAAGAAGGGTTTTGCCAAGGTTGCTCTTATGGGTGAATTCAACTATGGGTTCCTTCAAGGGTGTCTCCAAGGGGTTCCTTTTAGGGTTCTACAAAGGTGCCTCTTATGGGTTCCTTTCAAGGTTCATTTAAGGGTGTCCACAAGGATTTCTAGACGGGTTCTACAAAGGCTCCTCTCATGGGTTCCTGTAAGGGTAGGGGAAATAATTGGAACAGGGCCTGGGGCAAATTACATAGAGACCATAGGGGGACATTGTTACTACGTCTTCAGACCCCTCTTACACCGCACCCACCGAGGAAATAGGTGCTTAAACAAAGCCCTGCAAGCCTTATCGCAAGCCTTGTAGAATCCTTGCAGTAACCCTGGAACTTTCTCTAGACCCCTTACTGTGACCTTAGAGCCCTTAAGCCCTAAACCCGAAACCCTACACCCCTAGAACCCTTACTGTGACCTCAGAGCCCTTAAACCCTAAACCCTAAACCCCTAGAGCCCTTACTGTGAGCTTAGAGCCCTCATTGGGTGAGAACACTTCGGCCAGTACTGGGCCCATAAACCCTCAACTCGAGCCCCTGAACAACCTGAACCCCTCAACCCAAGAAGCCTAACCTTAAGCTCTACACCCTAGACACTAAATCTCTAAACCCTCCACCTAAACCCCCTAAAACCTAAACCCAAATCCCCAAATCCCCAAACCGTAAGCCGTGAACCCTAGGCCTCAAGCCCTTAAGCAACGCGCGGTGGCTGCGCCGTCTGTCCCGCCCCGCCCTGCCAGCCCGGCTTTGAAGGCAAGAAAACAAGCGCGCCTGGCATGAGTTCGGTTCAGGGTTTAGGGTTTAGGGTTTAGGGTTTAGGGTTTAGGGTTTAGGGTTTAGGCCAAAGAGAAAGAAGGCAAAGGCCTTGAAGAGACAGGCTATCGCGGCACTCGACACAGCCTGTCGCAAGATAACCCTAAACCCTGAACCCTAAACCCTAAATTCTAAACTCTAAACCCTACCTGCCAATCAAGCCCGAAACCTTGAACCGTGAATCCCGAACCCTAGACCCAAGCCCCTAAACTCTAACCCTACCTGGACCCTGAAGAACCTACCGTTGTTGAGGACCTATAGAAGGAAATCATAATCGGGAACCCTAAAGAGGTAGTTTCCTTCGGGTCCAGGTAAGTAGGTCCAGACCCTAAACCCTAAACCCTAAACCCTAAACCCTAAACCCTAAACCCCCAAACCCGAAACCCTAAACCCTAAAGCCTAAATCCTAAAACCCCCAAACCCTAAACCCTAAACCCTAAAGCCTAAACCCTAAACCGCGCAGCGCGTAGGAGCTGCTGCGAGCGCCCGGAACAGCGGTGGGCCATGAAGCGGAAGAGGCGGGGTTCCGGAACGCAGCCCTTGGGCTTGAGGGTTTAGGGTTTAGGGTTTGAGGTTTAGGGTTTTAGGGTTTAGAGTTTCAAGTTTAGTTAGGGTTTGGAGTTTTAGGGTTTAGGGTTTTCGGGTTTGGGTTTAGGCTTTAGGGTTTAGGGTTTGGGGTTTTAGGGTTTAGGTTTTCGTTGGGGTTTAGGGTTGGGGATTTCGGGGTCGGAGCTTTAGGCTTTTATGTTGGAATTAGGGTTCAGATGTCAGATTTAGGGTTCGGAGTTTTGGGGTTAGGTTTTAATTGGGATTCAGGTGTTGTGGATTTCGGGTTTAGGTGTCAATTAGGGTTTAGGTGTTGGGGATTTAGGGTGTAGAGTTTTTAGGGTTTAGGTGTTAATTAGGGTCTAGGTGTTGGAGATTCAGGGTTTAGAGTTTTAGGGCTTACGTTTTGATTAGGGCTCAGTTGTTGGGGGACAGTTCCTATGTTTTATATTGGCACTCTTCTATCATTTATCGGTTTTTCTGATATCTGTCGATGGTCCGTATTCCTGCGCGAAGATGGTGAAGTATACCAGGAGCAATCCAGAGCCCAACCGGGCGGGGGACACTCGTCCGCCTTTACCCAGGCGAAGGTCCTCAGATGGTGGCCTCCTCAGACCAAACGGTGGCGCAGGTCGGAAACGCTTTGCAGCCACTGCCCAGACTACGGCCAGCGGTGCGACGAGCTCCCCTTCCTAGACTTCGTCCAAGAATCCCGCGGCTCCGACTCCGGTCCTTGAAGGCCAAGGCCAAGGCAATACCGATCCAGACTCCAAGGGACAAGGTCTCTGGCTGTGGCTGCTGACAGTGCTCCTTCAGGCCGTTCCTTCCTGCCTGCTGCAGGATCGGTTGATGTCGTATCTGACCAGGCCAACCAGGAACCGGTTGGCACTCGTCGGGTGGCCCTTTCAATCCAAGGAAAGACGTTGCAGATGATTGATATTTCCAAGATACCAGTCCCGGACAGTCTCTAGCGCAAGGAGCCTCCTCCTCCTCCTCTCCAGGTGCAGCGGCGCCGGTAACTAACCTACCTTCATAAAGGCTTCGGGGTTCAGAGACTAGTGCTTTCTGAAGAATTCGTGTCCGTGTAGGTTATGGTGCATTTTAAGTTTGCCACCAGGATATTTTAAGGGTTCTCAATAGGCTTCGAACAATTTAGGAATAGTATCATTCAGTTCGGATTCTCTAAGTAAGTGAAAACGTACTTATAACCCGACTTTCGACAAACCCTATAGGACCCTTATTTACAGAAGCCTTCCCCGAACCCTAAACCCTTAAACCCTAAACCTGGCTTTTGGCTCAAGCTGTTTGGCTCTAACTCTTTGCCCCTTGTCCTGTTCCCTTGCGCCTCCGCCATTCGTCGCCTTCTACCAGTCCGAACCTTCTCTGTGACTGTGGGTGTTATCGGGGCGGCCAGTACCTCTTTGTCTTCTACCTGTTTGGGCACCGCTCTCTTTGCTGGGCTCGCCTCCTCGGGGCTGACTGCGTGGTCTGTGGCCTGCTTCAGCGACTCCTACTTCTCCTCTGGCTGTCTTCGTGGGCGAATTTCATCTGGGCGGCGACTTCTACCTGGTCCCTGGCTGACTTCGTGGGTGAGTTTCATTCACTTCGTGGGCGAGGTTCATTTGGGCGGCGACCTCTACCTGGTCCCTGGTTGGCTTCGCGGGTGAGTTGCACTTGGGTGGATTCTCTTGCCATCTTTCTCTTTGCTCTGGGCTGGAACCCTTTGGTGCTTCGCTTGGTCCTCTTTGTCTTGATTGACTACTGGTGGTGGTGCCTTCGACCTTGGCGGCACCTTGGCTGTGGTTGGCTTCTACTATTTCTGCGACATCTTCGACCTCCACGTGCTCTTTGCGTTGTGGAAGAACCATGGACAGCCAAGTGACGATCCCCGGGCCGGAGGTCATGCAGGTTGATGGCCAGGGCTCCCCCACCGAACTCTTTGAGGGGTCGGACAACGAATTGGAGCGGTCGCCGAATGGAGATCCACATGTCAAGCTGGAGAAGAGAAAACGTCGTGTACGACATCAAGAAGAAGGGAGAGCTCCCACTGTGCCCGATCATGATGATGAAGAGCTGGACAGCCCTAGCAAAAGGCCACAGCGTTGCTCAGAGGCGCCTTTGACGGCTTCGGAGATGCGCGAGATGCTGAGTGGTCACCTTTGTGAAATGAAATCTGCCTGGGATGTCTTTCAGAGCCGCATTGATAAAGTTGAATCTGAGCAAGCTAGAAGTAGCTTTGAGATCGCGAACTTACAGAGTCGCACAAGAGTCCTTGAAAAGGACCATGTTTCCAATAAGAAGATTACTGATCAGAATGCGACCGCCATCGAGAACCTGGCTCAGGAGGTTCAGGGGATGAAGGTTCGTCTTGATGGTCTGCATCGCCATCAACAAGAACAAGCGCCTGTTCCCAGAGCTCATCCCCCTCCATCTGATCCCTGGGGTGAATTTCTTCGACTTCGTGATCAACCACAGGGAAAGCCAAGTGAGGGTGCAGCCGGGAGCAATCATCAAGCGGATGGAGACCGGGGCGACTTGCTAACGGAGGACGAGAAGAAGACCTTGGTCGTCGGTGGTTGGCTTCAGGATACTCGCCGAGCTGTGATTGAGGAAGAAAGCCTCATTCTCTTCCAGCACGAGGTGATCAAGCCATTGCTCGATTGCGAAAAGATTGCAGTCTATGGTCCCAGAAGGTCGGTCGGAATGCTGAAGTTCGTTTTGAGACCGGGGGAGAATTTCGCAGACATGAAGGATCGCATGTGGAAAGTTGTTAAAGCAGTCGCTGCCATGAAGCATACAATTCCGAGCTCACGAAGTGCCGGTGATGGAAAGATGCTCTGGACCAGTTTCGTCAAGACCAAGAATGCGAGAGCCCGCAGCTCGCATGTTAGCATGATCCGAAGACTTGCTGTGTCCCTCGCCAAGGAGAATGAGAACCACGCGGGTGGTGTTGGGGGTGTTTCCAACTGCACGGACCCGCTCTCCTACGACTGCGACTGGAACCTTGGCACGGTTTGGTGCGGCAGTGAGAAACTAGGCAGTGCGACCCATAGACAGCCACGCGAGGGTGAAATCATCACAATGGGTGCTGGATGGATTTCTTTGTCTTCGGTTGCTCGGGCAGTAGGCTGCAGCACGGACGAGGCTAAGGCAGCCTTCGAGAAGGAATTGTGACATGGGGCAACTGCGTGTTTCACCCCTGAAGACGATGCTCCGGCTTCCTTGGTTCCACAATCCTCTTCCAAGAAGAGGAAATCCAAAACTTTGACCTCGTCGGGTGTAAGACAGCGATGGGGGCGAGTGGGACAGTGGAACCTGGGTGGACAGAAAGCCGAGGATCTCGACTCAGTTGCCAAAGACCTTGATGTTGTGCTTGTGCAAGAACTTGCCCGTGAAGATCATGGGTGGAATTCGTTTGAGACAGATCATTTTCAGTGGATTACTCATCGTGCGGAAGATCAATGGCGTGGTGTTGCTGTTGGGATCTCCCTTGACCGTTTTGACTCTGTCATCCATCGTGTTGCGACCAAACGTGGGATCTGGGTAGTCGCCCGTGTACGTGGGATCGGGCGAATCATCTTCGGTGCGATGCATTGTCACATTGGCGTGACTAATCCCATCTACCAGTCTGCTGTCACTGAGTTTGCGAAGGCTTGCCCCAAAAAGTATCGTCATCTCCCTCTCGTCTGTGGTGTTGATGCCAACGAGGTCCCAACTTGGCACACTGATGAGATGGAGCATGTCTTTGCTGGATCGTGCTCTTCTAATCTCAACCATCTCGTGGGTGAAATGATGAACATTGGAGTGTCGGCCTGTGGTCCACGTGCAGAGGATCAACTCAAACCCACACACTTTCCCCGCGATGTGACGAGATCGGGCAGGCAGATCGACATGCTGTTTGCCCGGCAAGTGACCCTCTCCCCTGCTTGCATTGATGGAGAACGCAGGCACACCATTGGCTCCGATCATGGACTTGTTCACAGTGACATCTCCTACAAAGGTGGCTCCACCAAACTCCCTTGGGGGAATGACTCTAGGGCTCGCTGGGTTGTGGGTGATCTGCCGAACCAGTTTGTCATTGTCGATGATGAAGATGTGCAACAATTGGCCCGTCGCTACACCAGGCCGCGATCCTCGCGGGCATATCGTGACAGTGAAGAGATCAAGCTAGCAGCCCTTGACGCCAAAGCGGACATGCTCCCCTCGAGCTGGAAGCGGGTACACAAAATGCGCCGCATTGCCAGAAAGAAGTGGCAGTCTGACAGAAGGACAGCCATCATCAATGGCGACTGGGGTGAGTATCGTGCCTTGCAGAAAGAAAAACAACGCTGCCGTGGCTGGTGGGGCAATCTTCTTGCTGACAAATCTGCGGCTGACTTGACCAAGGAGGTCGTTACGCACCTTGAGGGAAAGATGGTTTGCAGTTCGGGGGAGACTTGGGATGATGAACTTGCTGAACTCATCAAAGGGGTGAAGTGTGAATCTGAGTTCGTTCCCTTCACTATCGTCGATGTCAGAACGGAACTTCAGCAGATGAGATGCAGGAGTGCTGTCGGCCCCGATGGCATTAGTGTGCACCTCCTGAGGGAGATTGCCCAACATGACTCTCTTCAGCATGGGCTCCTCGATCTCATTAACCACATCATCCAGACTCAGGAACTCCCTTCCTCCTGGGAAAAGAGCTTCCTTGCCTTGCTCGCAAAGTGCAAGACACCAGTTGGGCCATCGGATCTTAGACCGATCTGCGTGTCGTCTGCTTTCCAGAAGTTGATCAGCAGACTTGTCTGCAGTCGTTGCTTGCCTCTGGTCAGACGAGGCTCGCGCATCTCGTGTTGTGGCAAGCAGCGACAGTCCGCTGATTTAGTAGGAAGCATCTCACGGATTAGAGATGTATGCAAGGAGTGGTGCCAGCCACTCATTGTATGCAAGCTTGATGTGGCTGGAGCTTTTGATAAGCTGGATCGTCGTAAAGTTGCTTCCCTACTTCTTGATCGCTTGGTGGGAAAGAAGTGCTCCCACGAACTTCGCTTTCTCTTGGCGCAGTTGCAGACCCACACTCTTGTGGGAAATGTACCGGGAGGCAGCACCATCACTCTCCGCCCTAATGTCGGAATTAAGCAAGGCGCCCCCGAGAGCGCAGAGCTCTTCGGACTTGTCATCGACGCTCAGCTCACAGATCTGCTGCGACAAAAGAGGTGGGGTGACTTTGGCTGGCCCCTTGCCCAACTTGAAATTGATCTTCTGTTTTATCAGGACGATATTTTCATTGTTGAAACCGATCTTGGTCGACTGGCGCGTCGTATTCGCGCGATAGACCGCTGCCTCGGTTTGGCTGGCCTTCGTCTTGCCACGAACAAGACAAAGATCGTCGCGAATGAGCACTACAAGGGGTGTCGCAGGGTCAAGATTGCAGAGGATGAATTAAAAATTGCCGGCCTTGGAGAATCCATCAAAGTCCTGGGAGTACCTTTTTCGCTGGAGCATGACGCTTCTCAGCAAGCAAAGGAACTCATCGGCCGCACCCGAGAGGCTCTTTATTCACATCTTGACATCTTGGTTGCACCTGGGCCCTGGTTGCATAAGACTAAGTTACTTCGCTGCTTGGTAGAATCGCAATTCAGCTGGATCGGGGGGGCATTGCATTGGAGTAGCGCCGACCTGCACGCCCTCAACACGCTACAGATCCATGCCTGCCGGAAAGCCTTTGGCCTTCGTAGAACTGCACACGAAGAGTGGCATGAATGGAGTGCAAGAACCGCTCGCTTCATTCGTGCCTGGCTCCATCACCAACAGGTGCCACGCTGGTCGACAAGAGTCCTTACCCTGCAGCACACCTTGCATGGACACTGGGCGCGACACAGAGAGACTGTGAATCATCACAAAGTTGCTGGCCCGGCACTTCGCATTCTTGAATGGCGCTCCACTAAATGGTGGCGGGCGCAGCAGAGACTGAGCCCCAGCATATCGATGAGGCACCCCCGGAGGTTTTATGCTTCCAATCCAGAGCGCCAGATCGCGCAGTCGCATGGATGCCAGTGGTTTGACATTGCACAGAATCGTGATGAGTGGACAAAAGTAAGACGTCAGTACATTGATGAGTGGGACGTTCCGTGGTGCACGGGCCGTCAGCTGTCCATCCGCTACTAACTGTCTGCATGCTGATGGGGTGCGATGAAGCTGCTCGTTCTGGCTGATTTTCCCCATCTTCTCAGAGGGTTGGCACATTTGGCTCACACTTTGTCTCTCGCTTTCTTTGGGTTTTCACATTCGTATTTTTATTTCACTGAGATGAGGAGGGATGAATTTTCCCTCCGCTCTTTCACTCACGAGATGACTGTTACATTGGTTCACACATGGCTTCTTCACACAATTGGCGAACGTTACAGCTCAACCAGGTGTTTTTCATGGCAACACTACTTGCAGTTTTCATTTATTCGTTCCTTTTTGCAGTTGCAGGCCTTTTCTCGCTGGACTTGACTCGCACACATGCAAGTCTGTGTCTGTGGCAGTGCTTGGAGCGGAGAGTGATCAACTTGATGTACATGTTGTGTCTTGGCTCGAGGACCTGGAAAACAACCCGTCCTCCTTCTTCGTCGCGAACATGGCCTGGGGTGAACTTCTCACTTTGGGTCTGCTTTTTGGAAGCTTCTTCCCTCCACCTGTCTGGTGTGGGCCGGAAGAGCACTCTACTGGCTGCTGGGATAGTGAATGGGGAACCAATGAGACCCAACCTGGACGGGACTGCCCTGCTGAGGCCTCTTCAGTCCCTGAGGATACAACGTCGGCCTGCGCCTTGGGATCGTCTCCGAATACCACGAGGGCTTGGACATACGAGGACTACATGGTGCACATGTCAAGCATGTGGGATGAGGAACTCAGCATCGGACTCCAGAACGACGAGATGGAAGAGTTCGTGCTGCAGGAGACGCCTGGACCAGAGCAAGTTCCCCTACCCTTCACTTCTAGCAGCTCGTCTGACCGTCATCTGGTACAAGAGGAGACTACAACTTCGTCGGGAGCTATGACCTCGAGCACCTACTACTCTTCTTCTGTGTGGACGTCGCCTACTACGCTGTGGCCCTCATCCTCTGGTGCAAACTTGGAGCTTCCGTCGTCTTCTTTGACATCGCCCTGGTCTTCTCCCACAACAACTGCGGCTGTTGCGGGCGATGGTGGAGTTGCTAGTGTGGGACAAGCTGGAAACAACACAGGAACCTTCCCACAACCTGTGACCCAAGACTGGTGGGAGGCAATCCGTGATCGCAGAGGTATCCGCTCAGGGAAGAAGACTTCTCAATCAGCTGCACACCAGGATGAACATCTTCGAGGTTGTGGACGGGACCCGCAATCACTTCTTCTTCCTCCTGCACGTGATGACATACCAGTACACAGGGAGGGTGAATTCTCGAATGGATCAGCTTCCTCCTCTTCTTCGCCCATGCCATGTTTGCCTGACTCCACCGATCCTTGGCTGGCATGGACTAGCTCCGAGAGCAGTGGTGTGGAAGATGGCGACGGTGAACCTGGTGTGATACAACGCTTTGGCAAATGGAGGGTAGGCAGAGATCGCTGGCATAATCCCGACGGCAGTCTGATCCACAGATGCAGGAACACATCCTCTGTCGCGCAACCTGCTCGGCAACCTGATCTCCCAACGATCGCGGAAAATGACAGCTCGTTCACTGTCACGGGCAACACTTGGGTAGGTTGTGAGCATGTGATCTCTGCTGTTGCAGGGTCTGGGGAGACTTTCTTTGTCCGCGCGGATCCGCCTGAACTTGAGACCCCTTCGAATACCAGCAGCACTACGGCCACCAGCCATTCAGAAGGACAACAAGACGGACCTCCTGCTCAACAAGTAGGGTTTTGGAGACACGGGGAATGGGTTCCACGACCCAGAACAATGCAGGAGCAGAGGTCGCACATCGGTGGCAGAGGAGCTCAGCGCACTCAACGCAAACTTGCACGTGTTCAACAATGGCAGGCCGGCACCTGGAAGCCAGCGTGGCTCGTAAATTATGCTAGGGAAAGGGAGCAACGTCTGCTTCAGCGCCAAGGCAACAACGGGAATGAGCAGATGAACGCTTCCCTTTCCTCACCGCAAGAAGTGGCTGCGAACTCCTCCCCGGAGACATGGACACAAGACCCCACTACTGGATGGTGGAGCTCCAGTCAGGCCGCGTCATCGATGGAACCGTGGTCCCCTTGGACGGACTGGTCAGCCATGACGAGTCCGACCTGGTCGCCGACTACCTTCACGATCCCCTCTTCCACTACAGCTGAAGGAGCCTCTCACGACTGGTCGTCCTCTACACCTTCGACCTCGTCCTCGAGTGCAACATGGGGATCCAATCAAGCTCATGGACAGGGTCAAGCTGGAAATTGGGTTGACCATTCGTCGTGGAACAACTCAGGTGAATGGTTCTCATGGAGCACCTCCACGTCGACCTGGTGTACCACCTCTTCCACGTGGTCCCGCCCCTTGACGAGTACATGCACAACATGGTCCTCTTCGTCTACTGCGAGTACTACCTCTGTTGGTGGGTCATCCTCTTCGCCTTGCTCCAGCACTACCTGTTCTCTTGCCACGCCCCCAACAAGATCGTTGTGGTCCACAACCTTGACATCTCTGAGCACGTCGGGCATCTCAACTTTGCCTTCCTGTTTCCCCCCGACCATGGAGACTGCCCCATTAGGGACTACGAGTTTGGGGGTGACGTTCGAGGAAATGACAAATGGCCCTTCTTCTACAGATGAGTTGCCAGGGATGCATGGTGGCTGGGAGGATGTTTCCTCTGTGGCACAGACGACTTCTTCTACGACGGCTTCTCTTGCAGATGCCGCTGTTCCTGGCTATGGTTTATTTCCTGAAGTTCATGAAGCTGGACATGCACAATCTGAGGAAACATCCTTCATGCAGCTCACGCCAGCAGAAAGAACCAGGCTATTGGAGGATGGAGTCCCTGAGAACATTGTTGTTCGACTTGAGTCCTTCCTGGAGTCACTTCAGCGCCAGCAGGACACTGATCGTGGACCTGAAGGTCGTTGGGCCCTGGGTAGAGTTCACCAAAGGTTGCAGGATGGCATGGAAGCTCTTGATACTCTATTTGAGATTGTGGGGCGACGTTTGGTTCCACAAGGTTTTTGGCCGGTCCAACGCCTCCCATCTTCTATCACGGTCCGGTCGAACATGTACCAGTGGGCTCGTCATCTTGGACGCATGGCGGTTGACCTTGTTGAAGCCCACCTCCAGTTCCCGCTCCAGGACAGTGAAGTGAACTCCGTCTCCCAATTTCTGCGTGAACCTTCAGCACCGGTGACCAATGAAGGGACACTTGAGTCCACTGAACATAGAGGCTCCTGGAGTGAAAGTGTTGATGGGTCTGGTTGGGCGGCATCTTCTTCCTCCTCTTCTGGACCTGTGGGCACAAGCCGTGACCGCTCCCGAAGCCCCTCGGTACGTGTCGAACGAAACCGTGTATGTCCTTCTTCCGATGACGGGGGTGGAGTTGGGTCTCTTGCCTTCACACCCCCTGAAGCAGTGGTTGTGAACAATTCTCTCCCTTCGCCGGCCCTGGATGTGGACCTACAGTATTGGCTCTCTGATGAGATGCAAGCTGTACTTCAAGGGGAACTACGTGGCATCTGGGCGGAGCCTGACTTGGACACGACAGCTGCCAGTTCATCGGAGGGGCCAGTCACGGGGAGGAGCACTTCCAGTACTACCACTGAAGTTATGGTTGACCATGATCATGACTTTGAGTCTGTTGTCCTGGTACAGAACACCTTCTCTCTGAACTGTTGGGGTACAAGTGTATGGTTGAGCTCCTCTTCCAGTACGAGCACCACTACTACTACATCTACGCGCTCCCAATCTGATGTTGTACGAGATGCGGTGAACCAGGCCCTGGTACATGGAGGACAGGCTGATGTAGTGGACTTTATCCGTCGCTTACTTGACCGTCAAAGGAAACTTGCACAAGAAGCCCGCCTACTTGGAGAGGCCCTGGAGGAAGCAGTCACCTGGCTCCCGAATCCTCAGCAAGCCCTTCCCCTCAATGCTGGTGAGTTTGACAGGATGGTGTATGCCTATATTGCGAGACTGACGCTGGGGGATCGTCTGCAGGCTCTGCAGATCCTATGCCACCTAACACGTCCCTTGCAGTGCTCTTACAGCCGAACTTTCCTGTGGACTTTGCCGCGGTGGAGAACGCATTGCCCGACTACTCGCCCTCGTTGGTTGCTGGACTTCGCAGGCGTGCGTGGCGGGAACATCTCCGCAATATTGGTTACCCTCATACATCCGGCTCACGGGGTGACATTGAGGGGATCGATCGTGTGCTGTACTTGGTGCAAGCAGATCCCACTGTCCCCATTATGAACTGGCCTTCGGACACTCCTCGTCCTGTACCTCCTCATGTCCTGCGGGAGAACTTTGGATTGGCTAATCGTCGTCGCTTACGAGTACGGCGCCCTCCACCACGCTTTCATGAACATCGAGGACAACCTGACGCACGTGTTGGTCGCCGTCGTGCTCTTCCTGCGGTCACTGGTCGTCGCCGAGCTCGTGCTTTTCGTCCTCCTCTTAATGGTCGACGTCGTGGACAACGTGCTGCCCATCCTGGACGACGTGCTCATGCTCCAGCCGCCCGCCGTCGTGCCCCTCTTCTTGAAGACTCCCCCACGGCTCGTCGCGCTACTCGTGACCGCAGTCGCAGTCGTGACTCCGAGGGCCCTGAACGTGTTGACTGAGCCTGTGAGCTGGTTGAGCTGGTTGGGCTGTCTCTGTTGCCGTTGACGAGTACTACCTGCTTCTCGCCATCCTGCCTTACCTGCTTCGCTGTTACCTGTGCAAGCTCAGTGAGCCGACTCTTGACCGTGCTGCGGAAAAGGGCCACTGCACTTAAAAAAAAAACCTATAAACCTTAAACCCTAAACACCCCTAAACCCTAAACGGCCCTAAACCCTAAACCGAGCACTGCCCGCCCGGAGGCCTAAGCACCGCGATTTATGTCCGAATCGGTCCGAAACTCCTGAGCTTGAAGCTCCTAAAGCCGTCAAACAACGATACAAGAAAATAACAAAAAATAAACAAAAAGGGTATTCCCTGAATCTGTGGTTTAGGGTTTAGGGTTTAGGGCGGCTTAGGGTTTAAGGTTTAGGGTTTAGGGTTTAGGTTCGGTTAGGGTTTAGGGTTTGGGGTTTAGGGCGGTTTAGGGTTTTGGGTTTCGGGCGGTTTAGGGTTTAGGGTTTTGGGTTTCGGGCGGTTTAGGGTTTAGGGCTGACGGCCCCTCTGAGAAGGTAATGGAGTTGAGGGTGTTGCAGTCTCAGGGTGTGGGTGCAGGGATTGGTTCTGGCAAGATTGGGTTCCCCAGCAGTAATAGAGAAGCCTAAGCAATTACCTATGTTACGTTTAGGGTTCCTGATTGTAAGAACACCTAAACCCTAAAACCCGAAAAAGGAAAAGCCCAAAGCCCTACTCTAGTTATTCAGGCCTCTCCATGATCCTTTTGCCACTTTTTTCTTTTGTGGCTTCCCTGCTCAAAACCAAACACTACAGGAAGAAGGGGTGGCCTTATTGTTGGGGGCTACCGGGAACGTTGGATGCATTGAGGCACAGCCTTAGTTTTGGCTCTTCTTCTAGGACATTTTCAGGTGGGTCGTTACCGCTGTAGGGGCCTTATGGAAGGTCTGTATACCTTAAAGGAAGCCTTATAGAAGCCCGATATACTCTGAACTCCCCAGCTGTAGTTTCCTTTTACGTCTCATGGGATCCTGCTCCGCGAGCCTAGTAGCTGAGCAGATAACCCTCCCAAAAAAAGCCGAGGGAACTCAACAAGAACGGGCCTTCAGGTGCCTAAAATCCTTGAAAGAATCGTTAAGGAGCTTTTCAGGAGCCCTCAAAGCCTCGTTGTCTGCAGGATCGTACCGTGACGAACGTCAACTCTCGGAAACTGGGTTGGAACGCAGGCCCTTGCCGAGTGCAGCGGGCAACCCACGGCCTAGGTGTGAAGTGCTGTAGGAAGTTTGCGTGGGGATGTTTTTTTTGTCAATGTTTTTTCATAGGGCCATAGGGTGCTATAGTTGGTTCATGAGTGTTGTTTCTTGAACCATCAGCCAGCAATCACTGGGCCGAAATATGGTCGATGATATAAATCCTGCAGTACCAATAATGTATAATTCCCATAGTTTAGGGTTCCTGAGGTAATGCAGTATTTATATCATCAACAGTAGCACCGAAAATGCCGATGGGATGGAAGTGTAGCAGTTTGCCGCTCGTGGGGGTTTGCTTCTTGAACTCAACCCGGAGGCACCAAAGCCTTTTTGATACCCCGAAACCCAAGCAGTACACAGAATAATGCCTTTTTTTGTTTAGGTGTTGGGCCTTTTTGGGTGGTGTAGGTGTCCCTTCACGCATATCTTGAGTTAGGATTTCGGGTTCCCAATGTTTAGCGGATATCCCTCATTTGCGGGGGTTTTGGAGTCTCTGGGAACCATATCGCCCAAGCCTCAAGCCGACAAGCCATATGCACAAAATAGTGTTCCGTCATAGTCCCCCTTATAGTCATAGTCTAAGTTACTCTTAAACGCTGTTCTAATTATTGAGGCCTCTACCTCACAGAACCCTGAAAATAATTCCAAAAATATGGAACCTCTTCAAGGAACCCTTTTCTGTTAAGAAAAAGCCTCAAAAGTAATTCTGAATATGGAACCTCTTCAAGGAACCCCCCTTTTCTGTTAAGAAAAAGCCTCGATCTTCGAGTTCAGAGGCGATTTCATTTTGGCCATCAACGGCGAGGAAGCCAAGGATTCGCCGAACCCTAAACCCCTAAAGCCCTAAATCCCCAAACCCCTAAACCCTAAATTCCTAATTCCTAAACCCCTAAACCCTAAAACCCTAAACCCTGAACGTTAAACCCGTAAACCCTAGAAGCCCTAAACCCCTAAACCCTATAAACCCTAAGCCCTAAACTGCGTTGGATGTACGGTTTTGCGGGGCGGGCGTTTCAGTTCAGGGCTTGATGCGTTGCACCTGGGAATGAGTCTAGGACAATTTCAGGTGGGTAGTTACCCTTATAGGAGCCTTATACCTTCTAGAAGGTCTATACCTTATAGAATAGAAGCCTTAGAGGAGCCCTATATACCCTAAACTCCCCACCTGCAGTTTCCTTTAAATGAGGCATTTGATTGAAGGTTTCACCGTAAACTGAACCCCCTGAATCCTAAATCCTAAGAATTTACGGAATGGCTGATGGCTCCTCGTGTGATGTGGTGGTTCAGTTGTCCGGCTTGAAGTAAACTGCGTGGTTTGGGGTTTTCAGGCCCTGTCTTTAAGTTAAACGTAGCATGGTTTAGGATTTTGGGTTTTAGGTTTCAGGTTTAGGGTTTAGGAGGTTGCAGGATTTTGACTGTAGAGTTTTGTAACAGATCTGTTCGCGTAAGGATCTACGAGAGCAGAAGTGTCCCGAACCCTTTGTTCGGGCTTGGGTAAAGTCTAAGACATTTTCAGGTGGGTAGTTACCGTTATAGGAGCCTTATAGAAGGTCAACATACTTTTTGGAAGCCTTATAGAAGCCCTATACACCCTAGACTCCCCACCTGTAGTCTCCTTTATATAACTAGTCTACTGTAGGCAAAAGGGGGAAACCCCAGGCCAGGATTTTTACGCAGTCTTCAGGCGCCATACGGTTGATGATATAAATCCTGAGCATCACCTTAAGGACCCTGAACTATGGGAGTTATGGTATATATTCCTTATTAGGGGTCATGCAGGATGTATATCATCAGCCGTAGTTTGGCTGAGCAGATGCTTGGCTTAGGGCTTCCGTGTCATTCTTCTTGCCATGGCTGCGATAATGATGGCTACACTTGTTCTCATGACTCATGACCTGTTTTTCGAGGTCCTTCCAGCTATTGGGTTAACTTGAGATGTCTGAGGTTCAACCTGGCACTCGCGCAAAGTGTGTTGTGATTGCTGCCAGCGATGTCCACGCCCCACTCTTGCTTTCACTGTGACGCTTGTATGGATCCATACTGTTCTCGTGGAATGTCACACAAGTTCAGCGGTCAAGTTTTCAATGGCGAGAACCAAGCAGCGCAAAAGCATCCCCGGGGATCATTATTATTCCTTGGTCCTTGTTGGCTGCAGTTCTGCATTTATAAGAAAGCTCAATAAGGATTCCAAGACATGGTCATGTTTAATATAGCGCCCAACAGGGAACCAGATTCGGCAGGGCTTGAACCGAAGGATTAGGGCTTCTATAAGGTTTGGGGTCTCCACCAGCATGGCTGGTGAATGTACTGGTGGAAGCAAGCCAAAGACACTACGCGGAAAAGCAATCACACCAAGAACATACTCCTAACTTGCAGAGCGTTTAAGGTCTAAGGTTACCTAAACCCTAAACCTCCTCTTAGTTCGCAGTTGGCACCTCAGTGCAGAGTGCTTTGAAGGTTGAGGATGAGATTCCTTATACGCCCTCCTTAAACAAACCATAAAAAGAGTCCCAAAAAAGTATTCCTACTGCTATCACCTTTCTGGTCCGTATGATGAGTATGACTATTGTTAGAAGTAGTGTTCCTGCACTAAAGGGGCATCTTGGGGCTCTTTGGGTTCCCAGAGAACCCAATACCCCCTAATTAAGGAATACACCTTAAATCATAATATTAAGCCCCTGTAATTTAAGGTATATTCCTTAGTTAAGGGGTATTGGGTTCTCTGGGTTGGAGAGGACGAGGAGCAGGTTGTCAACGATGTGAAGAAGGCCAAGCAGGAGGCCAGCCCGGGTGCTCCTTCATGGCAGTTCTGCGGATCAGGGTTTAGGGGTTTAGGGGTTTAGGGGTTTAGTTTAGGGTTTAGGGGTTCAGGGCTTTGGGTTTAGGGGTTTAGGGTTGAGGGAGGGTTTAGGGTGTAACATAAAGCCCTGTCAGACTGTTATGCAACACCGATAACTCCACAACTCCCATAAAAATTAAAACGCCCTTGCGCATGTTGCAGCCCCTGTCTGGGGTTCTGTGTGGTTTTATAGGGGGTCTGAATAAGAGGAAGTATTTCTTCGGAGTTCCTTCAGTTATTCGTATTGCAGTGTAGACCCGAAAACGCCAAGCCCGAAGCAAAACAGAAACGGCTTCGGGGCTGGTGCATGGCAGGATCATAGACGAGCCGTGAGGGGAGATTTTCCTACTTCTCCCGGCCCTGATTCCAAGCCTTAAACTTGAAGCCCTAACCCCTAAACTCTAAACCCTACACCCTAAACCCCAAACCCTGAACCCTATACCCTAAACCCTAAACCCTAAACCCTAAACCCTAAAAGCTAACTAGAAGGAAGCTCTGGGTTGCTCGGGTCTAGATGAGGTCAAAGCCCCCTATGGAGCATCGGAAGGCAGAACGACTTCAGCAGAAGTACCCAATACCCCTTAATGAAGGAATATACCTTAAATCATAAGATTAAAGCCCCTATAATTTAGAACCCAATGCACCTGAATTAAGGAATATACCCCTCATTATAGGGGCCTTATTTAAAAAAAAGATTTAAGGTATCTTCCGTCATTAAGGGATATTGAGTTCTCTGGGTTCAGCAGAAGTACCATCTCCCTTTGTTGTGGCCACCTCTTGCGCGCGACCTAAGGTCTAGATTTGGCTGTCGGGGATTGTTGAAGAAGCAGGAGCTGAGCAGCTTTGGGTTTAGTGCTGTCGCCTGAGACAACTCGGGTTAGGATTTGCGGTCTTTAGGAGGGTCTCCTGTGCAGCCGCAGACGATTTTGTTTATATAATTCCGAAGCCGCAGAGACCTTTATTACAAGGAGACACCCCGCACCACTTTTAGGCTCCTCGTGTCTAGACCACCATGACATGTAATCCTGAAGCTTCACTAGGGTTTCTTCTAGGGTCCTTCGCACATACTACACCCTAAACCCTAAATCCTCAAGCCTAAACCGTAAGCCCATTTCTAGTTTCTTGAGGGCCCGTATTTCATGCAATCCAACCTCGGGGGTGAGGGTCTTCCGGCTTTGGGTTGAGGCCTTTTTTTGGGATCATGGTTTCGGGTTTTAGGGCTTATGTAGGGTTTAGGGTTTAGAGTTTAGGGTTCAGGGTTTAGGGTACTTTGTGTGGACATAAGCCCTAAACCCACACAGAGGTCTGAAGAGTTTGTAGTAACAGTACCGACATCCTTCTTTAAGCTCTACTGTAGCTTACCGCAGAGCCCCTGTTCGATGTTTTTTCGGGCCGCTCTACAAACACAAGCCTGCCCTAAACCCTAAACTCTAAACCCTAAACCCTAAGCCCTAAACCCTACCGTTTCCGGAGGGGAAGGAGATGGTCTTCACCGTGCAGCGGCTCTCGGAGTCGCCATGGGTCACCCTGGACAGGCGCCTTTCGCAGCGGGAGATGTGGGCTCCTAAACCTGTTCTTGAGGGCCTTACCCATAGGCCCCTAAGTAGTTCCTTTTTGTGGTTTATATTTAGAATCCTATAAGGTAATTTAATCCCAAAAATAACTACTTAGGGGCCTATGGGTAATTACTCTAGGTTTAGGGTTTAGGGTTTCTTGAGGGCCTTAATTACCATAGGGTTTACCTGTAACGGAAAAGCCCTACCCTTTTAGGGTTCCTCATTATGGCTCCGAAAAACAGTTTCTGAAAAAGGCAGGTCGTTTCGGCTACAGAGGGCTTAGGGTTTAGGGTTTCTTGAGGGCCTTAGTAATTACCATAGGGGTTAGGGTTTAGGGTTTCTTGAGGGCCCTAATTAATAATTACCATTGGGATTAGGGTTTAGGGTTTCTTGAGGGCCTTCATCATTACTATAGGGGCCTAGATAATTATCTAGACTATTAAGGGCGTTCCTTATTATAATTATAGAATAATATACTCCTACACCCTTTTTGCTAGGTTCCTGAGTAGTGCCCTTTTGCCCATTTTTGTTGTATGGTCCCCTTATTCAAGCTGAATATTAGGAAAAGGGGTGCCCTTTATTATTAAGGGGTCACTCAGGAACCTACTTTCTTGAGGGCCTGAATACAAGGATCCCGTTCATAATCCTTACTGAGGAAGGGGATGCATGAAACAGGGTATGCTGGTTCAGGGTTTCGGGTGCTCTGACTAGGGTCGACCGCATTCTATGGGGTTGCTGCTGCAGGACCCTAAAACCCTAACCCCCTAAACCCTAAACCCCCAAAATCACCAAAACCCCCAAAACCCCCAGAACCCCCAGAACCCCCACAACCCCCAAACCCCCAAAACCCCCAACCCGCAAACCCCTGAGCCTGACACCCCTAAACTCCACCTAGGACTCCAAAAACCTACACTTTGATGGGATCTACTTACTTCTTAAAGGGTAATGGCTGCTAAACTGTAGGTAAAGAGAGTTACAGGTAAACCCTAAACCCCTTCGTCTAAACCCCCTAAACCCCTAAACCCCTCAACCCCTAAACCCTAAACCCCAAACCCTATAAACCCCTAAACAGAAAACTCGAAACCCAGGTGCGTGAGCCCACGGGCTTGCAGGTCAAATTAGAGCCTCCCGCATGGTTTAGCGTTTAGGGCCCAACACCCTAAACCCTAAACCCAAAATCCTAAACCCTAAACCCTAAACCCTAACCAGATTCGGGCGTGAAATTCAGGCTGCATGATTGAAGATTGATGGGATTCCGACGAAGGGTTTGTGGGGTTCTGCTTGTTGTTGTGTGCTTGCTTGGTCGCTTGCACCATGAGCCCCAGGCCCTGAATCCCGAAACCCTTTTAGGGTTTAGGGTTTAGGGTTTAGGAGTGTAGACTTAGGCGCTGGCATTGCTGTCACCGGCACTGCAATGCATGGACAAACGTTCTTAGCTGTTAACACTGGCTGCCGGCGAAGGTTTACAGCTCCGTGCACTGCAACCGACTCTTACGCTGGCCACACGACACCACGTCGCTCCTTTAGGGTTTAGGGTTTAGGGTTTAGGGTTTAGCATCTCCGACCTGTACGACAAGAAAGCGCGGGCAGTTTTCGATGCCCTGCGAGACTTGGAAGTTCAGGCTTGCAAGAGGCAGCGCAAGGGACGTACGTTCCACGGAAACGTGGAGGTGGACGCAACCGCCCTCCGCAAACTGCACGTTTCCTGTCGGAACGAGTTCTTTGCCAGATCACGTGAGCTCTGGTGCCAGAAGCATCCTGGCCGTCCGCTCACATCAGAATAGCGGTATTCTGGGGCGACGAGGGCTTCGATTTTCGCCCGTAGCAACCGTCCCGACCTTTGGTCTGCCTTGGGAGCTTTGGCACAGAAAGCAAAGCGCACAAAAGGAGTGTCGAAGAATTGTGTAAGGCCCTGACGCTCGTGACAACAACAACAGACTTGTCTGAAGAGTCTGAAGCCCTCAAGCTCACAACAACAACAACAAACACAAACACAAAACTATTCAAAAAATCAACATTAAAAAAGCTTTCGCCTGGAGGTGCTTGAACAGTGTGTTGCCACAATGCCACGCCTGCCAGTGTTGTGTACACATTGGGCTTGAAAGTCCTGGTAAATACGGCACTTTCGACTAGTGACTAGTGGCTCAAAAACAGCTTCAAAACCACCGACAAAAAACGCACCGCGCGGTCGCGGTTGACGCCGCAACCTTGTTTCTGCTTATGTTTTGATTTGTTTATGGGGCAATTTGCGGTCTAGCTGTGGTCCGCCATTTGCAGGGGCTGGAGTCATGTCGCGGTAGCCAAGCCAGCCCACCCTAAACCCGAAGCTCTACGGAATGCGGGCGTCTCAAAAACCGCTGGTTGTTTCCTGATCATTCTCATCACCATCTTCATCGTCATCAAGGTCATTCTCGGGAACCTACCACATCAGTACAGCAGGATCTAAGTATGGTTTGTGCTAGGGCTTTTCCCTTCGAGACTTCCCCAACCCGTGAATCCTGAACTCCAAATCCCGTAATTCAGCCTGAGCTAGTCGGATTCTGTTCGACGCAGGTCTCTCACGGAAGTCTACGCGTCCCTCCGGCTTGCTTGATCTTGCGTAGCGTAGGCAGATGCTACTTGGAGTTTGAGAACGAGATGCCGAAGCCCCGACTCAAGTCCTAAACCTGTTACAAGTACCTTTTAAACCCTTCAGCTCTAAGTGCTACCGGCCTGTCTATCTGCCTATCTAGATTATCGGCTGTCTGTATCTATCGATGTTTCCATTTGTCCATGTCGATTTGTATAGCTGTCTTTCTATGCATCCATTCGTTTATCGTTTATCTATATGTCCATCTATATCGTCTATATATATATATATTTGTTTATTTATCTGTATCTCCGTCCCTGTCTCTATCCGTATCTTTGTCTCCATCTATGTCTACATGTTACAGCAGAAGCCAGAAAGTTGGAACATCATTATCCTCGTGCCCTTAAGGTAGAGTAGAGCGAATTTCAGCACTACTGCTGAATCCTTTCTGGGGCTTACTATACTTTTTTGCATAGGTATACGGACACGCACACCAAAACCTCGAGGTGTATTCTGGGTTCAAGCCCTGCATCATGAGGCAGACACCCTAGTGACAAATGCCAACAGTGATACCAACAATGATTGTATTTGTAATCGTAGTAAAAATACGAATATTACAACAATAACATCATTTAATGATCGTTTTGCAATGGCAGTAAATATACGAATAATACCAACAGTTATATCAACAATGATAGCATTTGTAATCGTAGTAAAAATACGAATACTGCCAACAATAATATCATTTAATGACATACAGTTTTTGTAATCGCAGTAAAAATACGAATAATACCAACAATTAAATTTTCAACAATGATAGGTTTTGTAATCGTAGTAAAACTGCGAATAATACCAACAATTCTATCAACAATGATAGTATGTAATAATACGAATAATACCAACAATAATATCAACAATGATAGTATTTGTAGTCGTAGTAATAACACGACTGGTACCAACAATAATATCATTTAATGACAGTTTTTGTAGTCGTAGTAATAATACGAATAGTACCAACAATAACATCAACAATGACAGTATTTGTAATCGTGAACCAGCGGCGGAAATCGGGTGGCAGGACTGTGGACTCTGAAACACCACTCCCGGAGCCCGACCAGGCATGGCATACATACACATATATATATATATATATATTTGTTTTTGTTTTTCTTATTCTTAGGTGTGTACCTAGGTATTTTATGTGTGCGTATATACTTATTGTGTACATAACAAATCTGCTTCCTTATAAGTTGATGGATGTGTAAACATGTATACATATGTATCATATATTGCTTGGCATACTACATGCTGGTCCATGATTTTGCGATCGTTGTGATTATTGCCTTTGCTGCTGGCCGGATGATTCAGGAGATGATGAAGAAGAAGGTGATGACCGTCATAGTCATAGGGATGATGATGGTGATGATGAAGATGATGGTGATGATGATGATGATGATGGTGACGGTGGTGACGGCTGTGTCGCTGGTGGTGGTGATGACAACGGTGATGTTTCTGCGGATAATGGCTGGTATTTCTTTTCGTGTGTGTAGCAGTGGTGTCGTTGGTGTGCTATTCCTTGTTGGTTTGTTACTGCCTGTTTTTTGTCGTGCTGGTATTAATGTTGTCATACTTGAAACCCTAAACCCTAAACCCTAAGATGGTCCTGGGCATGATGAAGGTTGCGAGCAGTATTGCTGCTGCTGCTGTTTCTTATGGAATCAGCAATAACTTGCTCAATGTCCGTAATTCAATAAAGCTCTAAGTGCATGCCCCTAGGCCCCTAAGCCCCTCAATTCTAAACCCCACAGCCCTGAACCTCTAAACCCTGAATCCCTGCACCTAAACCACTCAACCCCAAACTCTAAACTCCTGTCTGCAGCCAGTTCACTTTTCACTAGCCCTATCAAGGGTTTGAAGGATGAGTCAAAACATCGCGGGCCGGGTAGTCCAGACATGAAAACTCTACCATGTGTCATGGGTGTGTGTACCTATACGTTTATACTAAATAAATAACTAAATACATATATATATATATAGAAATATATTTGGTGTACATATATATATATACATATATATATATGTGGAGAGAGAGATAGAGGATAACACATAGAGTATAAGTCTACATCCGGAAGCGGGGGCCCTGGAAGGTCAGCGACATGCTCCGTGATCTGAAGAACAACTTGAACTTGGCCAGAGCCGCTCCCTCCGGATGGTAGTGCCAAATTGGGGTTCAGGGTTTACGGTTGAGGGCTTGGCGTTTCGGATGTAGGATTTAGGGTTTAGGGTCTGCGCGCTTCTAAGTTTAGGGTTCGTTGGGGAGCATTAGGGTTTAGGGTTTCTTGTCGCCCCTGGAGTTGTATGATAATGTGTTACGACGACATAGCCCAAACCATACTTCTGGGCATTAGTGTTACGAGAGTCCCACGCATTTGTAGCTTAGCTGTTCTTGAGGGTACATATCATTACATACCCCCCTAAACCCTTAAACCCTAAACCCCAAACCCTAAACCAAAACCCTAAACCCAAAACCCTTAAAAACCTTCTGCATGCTCGAAGGTTTCGGTTCCTTTGTACATTCTTGGTGTTGTCATATCGGTTTAGGGTTTGGGGTTTAGGATTTTGGTGTTGTCATATTGGTAGCCTCAGCTTCTTGCTGCTAGCTTTTGTATCTGGCTGTGTCTTGCTCTGATTGACCCGAAATCCGAAGTCTGTGAAGACCCAACTTCAGCCGCATCTCGAAATCCGTTCGAAATGTATGTAGGGTTTAGGGTTTAGGGTTTAGGGAGTATGTAGGAGTTTCAGAAGAACAAAGGTTTCAGAAAGCAATGGACCCTACCACGGATTCGAAGGAATTCAAAACCGTGCTTCAGTGAGCCTTTATCAATGGCAGCCGTGATGTACCCCAAACAGTATTGAATAACCTCAACCCCCATACTTGCGAATTCAGTGTGGGATTTCTGCCCTCAGGATGACGTGCTCCCAATGTCCGCCGTCAAGGACAATCTGTTGTTGATCCGTCCCCAGAGAACTCAATACACCTCAGTTAAGGAATATACCTTAAATGATAGGCCTTATTATTATGATTTAAGGCATATTCCTTAATTAAGGGGTATTGGGTTCTCTGGGTCTCGGGGTTTAGGATTTAGGGGATGTCCAGGGTCAATAGTTGAGTGTTACTTAGGAGTTCAGAACCCTAGCAGTTAGGGGTTCAGAACATGAACTTTAGGCATGGGTTCGGATTTGGTCTTTAAGGTTTCAGATTTGGGTGTTCGTTTCGCTGAAAGTGTGCCACGAGCGGTTTCTTTTGCCCTTTGCCATAGTCGAGTTTCTACGCCGCCAAACCCGCCAAACATCACAAGCCCTGAGAGCCCATGGCCACACTTACAGTTGCTACTCCCCTAAACCCTAAACCCCTAGAACCCCAAACCGCTAAACCCTAAAGCCTAAGCCCTACACCGCAGGGTTAGCAAAAACGCCCCATAAGTCTTAAATCCGAACCCAGAAACCCAGCAGGACAAGCTGGATGCTGTTGGCAAGGCCCTCGATGCCTTCTCGGTCGTCTGAGGTGTGCGACTTTTGCTGACTCTACCATGGCAAGAGAAGTTTGGGTTTGGGAGTTAAGCGGCTTAGAGCATTTTTATTGCTGTTTGCGGGGCCTTATTATGGTATTTCACGGGTTGCGGTTTCTAGCTATGCGTGTAGGTTCGTACATTATGCTAAACCCTAAACCCTAAAGTGGTCCTGCATAGGAACCCGGCAAGAATTGCATGTCAAGTCACCACAGGTCGGCTCGACCCATCAGAGAACAGGAATTTCGGGATTAGGCCCGGAGTCCTGAATTACTATAGCGAGGCCTGCATACTTCTATGATTCCTTTTATACTTATACTATAATGTATTACTTTGGAGAGGCCTGCATACTGATAGGATTCCTTAGGGCTCCTTATTATTATTGTTATTATACTTATACTATAAATGTAAATGCAAATGTACCCCCAAGACCCTCTTCGAACTATTAAGGCACCTGCATCACGCTTTCGCTATCCGCTGCTTTCGGAGCTACTTGGGGGTTTCCGAAAATAGGGGACCCGAATATAGTACCCCAAATAGTAGGATCCTTATGATAAGGACCCCAATTTAAGGTACCCTTATTTTGGAAAACTCCCACTTGGCGTCTGACGAGCAAAGGCTCAGACCTCACCAACCTTTCAAGCCATATGGGACTTTGCGAAAATTAGGGGTACCCTATGTTGGGGTCCTTTATAATAAGAATCCTACTATTTAGGTTACTATACTACCCTAAACCGTAAACCCTAAACCCTAAACCCCTAAACCCTAAACCCTAAATCCTGGGTCCCCTATTTTGGGAAACCCCCATATGAGGAGGTTCTTCGACGAGGGGTTCCGGTGTTTGGTAGTCCCATGAGCTCCAAGCATGCAAACCAGGACGCTCCTTGTACCCTCAAATAGGGGTATACGTCCCAAATAAGGGGTACTTAAGGTCTAATAGAGGGTAGATGGAGGGTCTAGGAATAGTACTTTGGGGTATAAAGTCTTTAAATAGTACCTACTTTGGGCTAGTTGGAGCCTTTGGGTGATGAGAATAACCGCAAACAAGTAAGTTACTACTTAGGGTCCCAGTCTAGACTAGACTATGCGGTCCCTCTGATTTTCGGAAGCTCCAATATTCTTTCGCGGCACCCTGCGCGTTGAGAGCGCCCATGGCTTCGCACTCGACCAGCTGCCCAAACGACATAGCCAGCCCTGAGCATTTGGGTTTAGGTAATTTAGGGTTTTAGAGTCTGATTGATGCGGACCTCTGCTGAAGCTTCAGTAATCGTATTCCCTGATAATCTCCACCAAAATGGCACTACAATGTCCCGAACCCTATTCTAATTCTTGTGGCCTACACTCAACCCCAACACCCCAGATCACACAGTTGTCCTTAGGGGCTGAGTAGGTAACCTTTAACCTTCTGGGGCGTATATAAACCCATTATACCTCAAAAGATTAACCTTTTTTGGGCTAAGGAACTCGGCCCCTAAGTGTCCGACAAAGCCTGAAACTCCGCCTTCCACACCCCGAGACCCTCGACGTCATTTTGCAGGGCCGACCAGCGCAGCTCAGCTTTGTCCACGGTTTTCAGGCTTAGGATTTCGAGCTTACGGTCCCGGTACCCATAGGCTCCATCGTAGTGGGAGTACCTTATGGGATTCTCTATATGGATAGTTCTCTAAATTAGGGTCCCTTTTCAGGTCCCAAATATAGTACGGCACTCTTATAAAAGGACTCCAAAAGGGACCCTAATTTAGAGAAGTACCTGTATAAACCCACAAAAAGGAACTACAATGGAGCCTATGTATAAGACATAAGTACTCAAGATTCAGCTCAAGTAGGAGGGCCTTGCTTCTGGCCTCATTCCTCCACCTACGCTTGCGAGAGCGGTGCGCTAGTAGGGGGTGCCTGATTTTTTTCCGATATGCACGTCGCTGACAGAAGCCGAGTAAAAAAGAAAAAAGCGCTTGCCTGGCTCAGGGGACCGTCAGTTCCAGTCACTCGTCGTGTGTTCGATGCCTTCGGCGAGCGCAGGAGGTAAGTATATGTGCGAAGCAGCAAGACGGCGGCCAGATATGACAGAACTCAGGCCAGCCACCAAAGGTAAGGCAAGGGTGCATGCAAGTATGCGTGCACCCAGGGTCAGCCTTAGAGGACACGAATTCCTAAGTCCTATATCCGAAGCCCAAAGGCCACAAGGGCCATAAGCCTCAACTCTCAACCCTAACCAGGTCTCTGTGTGCAGGATTGCACAGTTTTTGGAGTCTTAGAACACTTGCTGCGGCGTACAGCTCCCGCCATTACAGCGTATACCGTCGTATACGTTGATATACATCAGATTGAGAGGCTGTTTGTCTTGAAGGATGACCGTGTGCTGTTCAGCTTGCCAGCTTGCTTTTTCTACCCTTACCCTAAAAGGACTCATATTTTAAGGCTTTTGGACGATTTTGATGCTAAGGGCTACAAAGCTTGCAGTTTATTGAGTTTGGGTTTTGCAGGGTTCGATCGGGAAAGTTTTTGATAGCGCGGAGGACGTCGCCAAGAACCATGGTGCAGATGCGGCGCCTTGATTGCACTCCAGCTGGGCTCAGCCATGATTCATGAGCAGGGTTGACGGTTTATAGTTTAAGTAGGAGACAACAAGCAACCTCAGTTTCATAACTTTGCAAGACGTCGTAGCGACATTATGTCCATATTCCTAAACCCTAAACCCTAAACCCTAAACCCTAAACCGTCCATATTGGTTCTTGACCGCCTTGTCTCGCCTTGTCCTCAGCCCTCTGTTGCTCTAGTCCCGTTATCGTTTCAACAACATCTGTTGTCCCTAAATCCTAAACCCTAAACCCTTAACCCTAAATCCTAAACCCTAAACCCTGAACCCTATAAACCCTAAACCCTAAATCCTAAACCATAAGTTCCTAAACCCTTAACCTTAAACCCTAAACCCTAAATTGGCTCGGCTTGATTGGGTACCACGTCTCTCGTGGGCCTTGCGGTGTTTTAGCCCCTTAACCTTAGGGGCTGAGTAGGTAACCTTTATCCTTTTGTCCCGCATGTAAACCCGTAAGGTTTAGGGCTTTAGGGGTTTAGGGTAATTCAACAGGTTAACCTTTGTTGGGCTAAGGTACTCGGCCCCTAAGTAGGACATAGGATGAGCATATTTCGGGCCCAAGGAATCACCCTATGTAGTGTCTTTATCTGTAACTAAGCCTAAACTCTCAACCCCAAGCCCTAAACCCACAAGGGGATAGTATGATAGTATGAAAGTGTTTGCGAACACTTTTCGGAGAAGCACTTCTGCACGAAGCGGGGGGCATGATGCTTTCCTCAACCCGGAGAGTTCCACGCAGTTTCGGGTTTAGCCCGTATGTTTAGGGTTTAGGGTTTATAGGGTTTAGGGTTAAGGGTTTATGGTTTAGGGTTTATGTGTTGTGTGTGTGTTTGTGGGCTTAGGATACAGCGTTTTTTGGGACTCGAGGCTTAGCTTACATGAATCTTCGGGGGGCCTAGGGTTATGGCCACAAGATCGTGGTAAAAGGCCCTGCAGCCCTAAAGCCTAACCCCTCGAACCTAAATCATCCAACCAACCTACACACTCAAACCCCAAACCCTAAACCCTAAACCCCAAAAGCCCTGAACCCTAAAACCCAAAAGCCCTAAACCCCAAAAGCCCCAAACCCCAAGCCCGAAACCCTAAACCCCAAAAGCCCTGTAGGTTCGGATGTACATGCTGAACTCTGGTGTGGTCCGGGCCGAACCGCTGAAGTTCAAGGATCGATTCTGTGGTCTTACGGCGCTGGTTTAGGGTTTGGGGCTCCAGAAGTTTGGGGATTTAAGGTTTAGGGTTTAGGGCTTTAGGGGTCTAGGCTTTAGGGTTTAGGGTTTAGGGCTTTTGGGGTTGAGGGTTCAGGGTTTAGGGTTTAGGATTTGGGGCTCCAGGGTTTAAGGTTAAGGGGTTAGGGTTTAGGGTTCAGGGGGTTAGGGTTCAGGGGTTTAGGGTTTAGGGGTTTTGGGGTTTAGGGTTTAGGGTTTGGGGCTCCAGGGGTTTGGGGTTTAGGGTTCAGGGGTTTAGGGTTTAGGAATGGAGCGTTTAAGAAGTAGGCGTAAGGAATGGGGTTTGGAGGCATTCGGCACTGGATTGAAAGCTTAAGCTTTACATTTCATGGTTGATTAGGGCTTGAGGCTTGAGGTTTAAGGTTTTCAGATTGGTGGCAGCTTGCATGAAGCAACTTTCTCAAGACTGCAAGAGCCTTACTTCCGTCTACATGTCCGGCATCCTACGCAAGTCGAATTCTTGAATAAGGCCACATCCTCATAGCGCTTAGGTCTCTATGGCTTAGAGGGCTTCTTGTGTTTGGGGCGTCATGCTGTCCAGTTAAACCCTAAACCGTAAACCCTAAACCTAAACCCCAAACCCTAAGCTCTAAACCCTAAACCTAAACCCTAGACCCTAAACCCTAGACCTAACCCTAAACCCTAAACCTTAAACCTAAACCCTAACCCCTAAACCCTAAACGGTGAAATACCCAGTCCGTCGTCAGATCCAGATATGGCTGTGAACCCCTTTCGTCGTTCACTCACACCTCAGAGACGTCTTAGGGTTTAGGGTTGAGGTTTAGGGTTTAGGGTTAAGGGCCTAGAGCTTGAATTCAAGACCGTTGAGCGTTTATGGTTCGGGGTAAACTCTGCGCTCCAAGCTAGAAAGCTGAACATCCTGCTAGGCTTCTATGCTCGGGTATCGCACCCGAATCCGAAACCCTGTCGCCTCATCTCACAAACCTGGCGCAGGAGGAGGGCGTGCGGGATGTCGTGAAGGCATCTGAGGGCTCTTCGGGACACCCCAAAGCCCGAAACCATGAGCCCGAAGGCCAAAGGCCTACCATAAAGCCTTAAGCCGCAAACGCGGGGCACCCTAATTTCAACCCGGAAGCCCCAAACTGTGCTTCGAAGCCTTAAACCAAGCCCAAAAGAGTCCTCGACGTGGGCTCTTGTAGAAGGGTTGTCTGGTATCCAGAAGCTGCCCAAAAACTGCGACCAACAGGAGCCGTTCTCTAGCAAACTTCCCAAGATTCCTGAAGGTTCGGTTTATGGAGGTTCGGGGCCCCGAACACCTTAGCTCAGGAGGCCAATAGGTAAACTTTAAACCTTTTTTTGGCATATGAAACCCCTACTTAAAAGGCAAGTTTAAACTTTTTTGGGCCAGGGTACTGGGCAGCTAAGTTAGATACACCCGCTGCTTCCCAGTTTCATGTGCTGCGTGCTACACCCAAATTTTGGCACCCAAAACCCAAGCCCGGAAGCTGCCCTGAAGCCCCGATTCAGAAACCTGGGCCCTTGTTGGCTACAATTCTACATTTAGCGTTTAGGGTTTAGGGTTTAGGCCAACAAGGATGAAGAATGATCATTTTTAATGGAGCCTCAACAGGGAACAAGGATCCTTGAACTCTGGCATGTGGTTTTTGGCCCCAAGTACCCAGGGTGTTTTGGCTTAGCAAGTACTGAGAGGAGTATGGGATTTAGTAATTTAGCAACTACGATGATAAACACAGATAACTATATATATATATATGTATATGTTTATTTATTTATTTATATTTATATTTATATTTATATTTATATTTATATTTATATTTATATTTATATTTATATTTATATTTATATTTATATTTATATTTATTTTATATTTATTTATGTTGACTCATAAGCCTCAGTTAAGCTACCGATAAGCTGGTTGAAAGGTTCCCTTTAAGGGTTCTATAATGGAGTTAGGGTTCTATAATCGTTCCTTTAAGAGTGCTATTAGCGGTGTACTCTAATGGGACTCCTTTCAGGGTTCTATCTACTTACCCTACCCTAAACCCTAAAACCCTAAACCGTTTACTGTCAAGTCTCATGGTCCTCCAAGGACTGCTAGAGGTCTAGGCGGAACCAGTGAACCCCAGGCCTAGGGTTCATCTAATATACGGGCCCTAGTAATTGAAAAGGGTTTTGGGGGTTTCTGATTATAGTTATGGTATAATATACCCCCCAACACTCTGTTCATAGCTACTTATTGAGGCCCCTACATTAGCGACTGTTGTGCTATTAGCCTATGGTGTTGGGTTTGAGGTGGGGTTAGGATTTGAAGGCCCTTTTTGGGTGAAGGGTTTAGGAAGACCGTGACCCCTAAAGCCCTAAATCGTCTGATTCCCAAACCCTCAACTAAAACCCTACTTAAACCTTAAACCTCAAATTTAAGCCCAAGCCACACCCAAAACCGCGAGCCCTAAGCCCTGAACCCTGCCTGAGGAACATAGGCAGCAGTCGTCACATGTCGAATGGATGTCCCTGTCAGCTTTGCGACTGAAATTTGCGATTGTCGCCTTTCCTCTGCTGAGTTCTTGGCTGTTCTTCTGTGTCGATGTGTGTCTGTGTGTGCTGTTGTGTTTTGAATGGTGCCCTGCCCAAATACCAGTGAGAATTTGATTGCGCTTCTTATCCGTCTTGGCGTCGTTCTTGTTCACATACATCGTCTCGTTGCGACCGTGAAACGAAGCTTCGAGGATGTTTTCCCTAAACCCTAAACCCTAATTCGAGGATGTTTTCCTGCCGATGTTCAACGCCTATCGCTTCCTGGTCCAGGATGGCGTGGTCCTGCACGGGCTTTCGACTCGTCCCCGAAACACTAAACCCTCAACCCAGCATGTGTATATATATATATACACACATATTCTATATATATATATGCACACACACACATATATATATATGGATCACATAGGGATCCTAGTTTAGAGAACTACCCTTATATATATATATGTATGTACGTAGAACCTTTATGCTCTATTTGACGGATGCTGTTTGTTGTAATCAATAATTTTCAACATTTTAGAAAATTTTAAATTTGCAATAAAGGAAATTTTGAAAATTTTAATTATTTATTTTTTTTAAAATTTTTAAAATTTTCAAAATTTTCAATAAAGGAAATATTGAAATTTTTAGATAGTTAAATCCAGGTTCTGGAGACTGGGATCGGGATTTGGACAGCGATTTAAATTTTTAAAAATTTGAAAGTTTTAAAACAAATGAAAATTTTAAATACTTAAAATTTTTTACATTTTTAAAACTTTCAAGTTTTTCAATAAAGGAAATTTTGAAAATTTTAAACATGTAAAATTTTTAAAATTTTCAATAAAGGAAATTTTGAAAATTTTTCAAATTTGTAAAATTTAAATCGTTGTCGAAATCCCACAAGGGGCCTTCTAAGTAAAGTACATACCTAGGAGTATAAGCTGTAGAAAGCCGTAACTAGTCCCGATTCTACCCTCTGCTTGCTTGTTTTGTAGGAAGCCCAAGCGTCGTGTGAGTCTTGAGTCTTCTCACCCAAACTCCTCCGCCGTCTGGCAAGCCGTTGTTGTTGTTGTTGTTGCTGTTGTTGTTGTTGTTGTTTATGTTGCTGCTTCGCTTGTGGCTCACGCGCGGAATTGGGCAGTCGGGCTGCTGAAGAAATGGCCCGACTCCCAGCCAGAGCAGCAGCCAAGCGAAAGCAAGAAACCTATTAAGCATTGACACGGCCTCGAAGGTGCAGCGCGCCTTCGAAAGGACAGTCCCGGCCGGCCACTGAAGCACCAGTAAAGCCAGTCAAACTCGATTTAGACTCGACTGCAGGCGGTGCTTCGGTCAACTCTTCTGTTGGTCGGGCACTTATGGAGTGCCAGAGACACAGAAACAAGTGTTTGACGACAAAACGACGCTGAGGGTCTTGGCGAAGGGGTTGCGGCCTTGGAAGTGTGCGAACGAGTTTGGTGTTCTTGGAAAAGTAAAGATGAGAGCACCCCTGACGGAAGCGCTCTAAACCTCTTCAGACAGTCATTCTTGGCATTGCAGCAGCATGCTCAAGAGACTGCGAGGTGATGTGTCGTACATCGCAGACCATTAGTGAACCAGCAGTTTGCAACTCCGTCAGACAGTCATTCTTGGCATTGCAACAGCATGCTCAAGAGACTGCGGATTGATTTGTCTTACATTGCAGACCATTCGTGAACGAGCAATTTGGATCCTCTTCGGACAGTCATTCTTGGCATTGCAACAGCATGCTCAAGAGACTGCGGGTTGATTTGTCCTACATCGCAGACGATTCGAGCAAGTTGGAACCTCTTCAGACAGTCATTCTTGGCATTGCAGCAGCATGCTCAAGAGACTGCGAGGT
>CAJNJA010018241.1:0-10380 GCA_905231915.1 Symbiodinium necroappetens | reverse complement strand
CCTAAACCCTGCAAACCCTAACCCCTAACCCCTAAACCTAAACCCTACAAACCCTATAAACCCTAAACTCCTAGCCCCTAAACCCTAAAAAAAAACCCTCCAACCCTAAACTCCTAGCCCCTAAACCCTAAAAAAAACCCTCAAACCTAGTTTGGGGGCTCTGCGACGCTGCGAGGATCCTGGTGGCACCTCCTCTTCAGGGCCTCCCGGTCAGTGCCCCGCGGCCAAAGCCGCTGCTGGTCCGGGGGCCCGAAAGAGAAGTGGGGGTTCAGACTTCAGGGTTTCGGGGTTGCGGGATTTGGGGGTTTTGGGGTTTAGAGAGAACTTGGGGTTCAGAATTTTAGGGTTTCGGGGTTTAGGGTTTCGGGGTTTAGGGGTTTGGGGGTTTGGGGTGCTAGTCAAATTGTACCAAGAAGACGGGGTTGTGCTTCACACCCACAACCTGTTCATGACGTGTCAGGACAAGGTTCAACTTGCAGCTGAGCTACTCGGTGCAAGAGGAGAAACCTTTGCCTTCAAATTCCTGGCGTATGTCGGGTGCCTCTTGACTTTTGTATCCTCCTTAGGCATAACTGCCAGAGATACGGGGGCTTCGAACCTCGGTATCCGGTTGCACACTGCCGCTGACAGCCACCCTGAGGCCGTGTTTTTCGACACACTCAGCTGGGCTCATACGAAGAAGGTAAACTGCCGATGGGTTGGTTGGTTCGACTGTGCTCAGAAGTTTTGCCCTCTTCATGCAAGTTGGCTTAAACAGACAGCGTCGACGGCAGCAACCGACCCAGGTGGCACGTTCGCTCGCTTATATTCAGAATGCCAGGCGTACGAGTTTCGACTCGGGGTTTCGAGGGTTTCGGGGTTGAGGGTTTCGGGGGTTTAGGGTTTCGGGGTTTTGGGGTTTTGGGGTTTATGGTTTAGAGGTTTGGGGGATTGGGGTTTCGGGGGTTAGGGTTTGGGGGTTTTGGGATTTAGGGGCTTAGGGTTTTTAGGGGTTATTGGGTTTAGGGTTTAGGGCTCAGGGTCGAGAGTTTACAGTTCCTTGTCCTGGTATGCCGAAACTTGCCCTCGTTTTGAACAAGGATCCCGATGTAGGGTCCGACATGTTCTGAAACTCGCATTCAAAGGATCAGAGACTTAATAGTTACTGCAAGTAATTAGGGTTTGTTTTATGAGGACTTTGAAGCTTGAAAGGATTCCACTACGGCTGTCTACTGAGTGTAGTATCCCAGCTTTCGAGGCACGGGTATCAGAAGCAAAGCTGCGTAGGTTGGCTAGGTTCCCCACTGGTATCCTTTTTCCCACTTTTCTTCTTGGCTTCCATTATTTATACCAAATAGCAGGAAAAAGGGTGCCCTTCTCATTGAAGGGGCCCCGTGGGGAGCTTAAGGGACAATAGGAGGGACCCCTAGAAGCGGCCCCTAATCCTAATACCCTATATACCCCTTTTATACCCCTTATATAGTCTCATAAAGCCCCTATATAACCCCAAAGGGTCCCTTTAAGGGTCTTCCCTTTAGTCCCTTGAGGAGAGTAGTTGGATAACGTGGGAGGATTGAGTACCTCCCTTCGTTCATGCAGGTTGTGGATAGTTTAGGGTTTAGGGTTTAGGTTCTCTCTAGGTGCCTTGCCGTCGAGGGGTACCCAGAGAGCCCAGGACCCCTTGATTAAGGAATATACTTTAAATCATAATATGAGGGCCCCTATAAGTTAACGTATATTTCTTATCTAAGGGGTATTGGGCTCTCTGGGTAAGTACATAAGACCTTAAAGCAAAGAAGATTTGAGTCATGTATCCTGGTCCTCGTCAAAGTATCCTAGGCCTGCACGTGTACGCCCTTGAGACTGTTTTGTTTCCAGAGTTCGCCAGTGCCCTGGAATGCGAGTTGGCTGAGCTGAGGAAGCGACCATTCTCCCGGGAGACGCGCTTTATGTGCCCTTTGGCGAAAGAAGGGTTTTCCATGTCACAGTCTGTGGTTCGGCACAGCAACAGTGTGTGGTATCTTTCGTGACAGAATGTGCCGGAAGTTCCAACCTTTGCCTTGGCCCTAAAAACCCCGCAGTTGCATGTTGAAAATACAAGCTGATTCGGGATGCTCGCCAGTTTGCTGCTGCTGTTGACACTCTGGAGGTTCACCTCTTTGAACCTTGGAAACCTTGGGTGTTCAGAGCAGGACAGATTGCAGGCTGCAGAATTCAAGTCCATTGGGTTCTTCTACGACCCTGCAAACCAACATCTCACGTCATTCCTTGCAAAAAGCAAGCTTCGAGGCTGTTAATTTCTAAGCAGCAATGACGAGCTCCGGAATTAATTGCAGCTTATCTCCAGGTCAACCTTAAGCACGCCCTCTTGACCACGACCCGAACTTCCGCAAACATTCATCCTAACTGTTGCCTTCACCCCAAAAGTATGTAGAACAATAGCCTGCTATGGTCCTTGGGTCATTAGTTTACCCACTGTTTGGGGGGTTTAAAATCCCTAACCCTAAACCCTAAACCCTAAACCCTATGGTCCTTGGGCCATTAGTTTACCTACTGTTTGGGGGTTTAGCCTCTTAGCATTCTGGAAAGCATCTTCAGCCTTCTTTCTTTCACACCAGATCCTAAGCTTCACATCCTGAGCCCCAGAATCCCACGCTCTCAGCACGCGCCCCAAGACATCTTTCAATATACCCTGCAGGTAACAACAAATACCTATATAGATAGATAGATCGATATATATATATATAGCTATACAACCTAATACAGACCCTTTGTAACCTCATGTGTTCATGCCATCTCATGCCTCTGAAAGCAAAAGCCAGGCCTACCAACCCTAGTCCCTAAACCCTAAACCAAACAACAGATAACTTAATAACAGAACCACGAACATGCCGCATCACCAAGGCCACGCGGTTTGGAGTGCCGCCAGGCGGGGGCGCCGTTTAGGCAGCCAAGGAACAAAATATGGGGGGGGAAGGGTTTTGTGCCGGGGTTTACGATTCAGGATTTTAGGGTGTATTTTTTTTCCGGTTTAGACCTAAACCCTAAACCCGCGGGGGGTTTGTAGGGGTTCGGCTTTGGAGGTCGTAGCTCCGGGTTTAGGTTTAGAGGGGTTCGGGGGAGGGGGGGGGGGGGGGGGTTGGGGGCCTTGGGGATGAGATTTAGGGGGGAAAATGCAGGATGCAGGGATTTGGAGTGTTTAGGGCTTTGGGTTTAGGGTTTAGGGGTTTAGGGGTGTAGGGGTTTAGGGTTTAGGGGTTTAGGGTTTAGGGTGGAGTGTTCACTTTCTGCTTCGAAGCTTTGAAGTACTATTCCGCAGGGCTCTTGAAGACAATTAGGGGCCGATAATGATTAGAATAGGGTTTTGAGGCTCATTTCTACTCAGAAGTCGGAAAGGATGCCCGCTCACCAGATCAGTCAAGAAAGGATGGGAAACGCCCCCCAAAAACCGGAACAGGATACTATAGGGGCCTGAGTAACTACCTATACTATTGTAGTGGTTCCTTATTCTATAAATATAGTAAGGTATCCCCCCCCCAAAAAAAGAATCCCAGTCTATTTAGTTTTTGGCCCTATACAGCATAAGCGGGTGGGGAAGACTCCTCAAACCTCAAGCCCGAAACCCTAAGCCTGTCGAAATGGAGCTCTTGAAGCCGTTGCCGGCAGTAACAGACAAGCTGGCCCTCCGGATCTGCGCCGGGTTGTTGTTTTGGGTTGAGGGTTTACGGTTTATTTAGGGTTTAGGGTTTAGTCACGTCACCGCGGCCATGGTCGCTTGGGACCGGACACGGCGGGAAGAACTTAGATGGTGAGGGGATGCTGATGAGGGCGAGGTGGTGCTGGTTTAGGGTTTAGGGTTTAGGGGTATAGGGTTGAGGGTTTAGGGGTTTAGGGTGTAGGGTTTAGGGTGTGCTGGTGGTTGCGAATGATTGGCAGCCCCATCCTGCGGCTGCGCAATTCCCCAGCAAGACAGGTTTCTGGGCCCCTCCCCCTGCAACTCCGCGGTTGATCCAGAGGTTCGCAAGGCCCAAACCCAAAACCCTCAACCCAAAAAGCCTAAACCTAAACCCGGTGGAGGTGGACAAAGGCCAAACCTTTTAAATTTAAACCCTCAACCCTAAACCCTATCTCGAAGGCGTGCCTCCCGGCCGAGCGGCTTTTTCAGGGCGAGACGGATGGCTCCTCCTTCCCCAATGGCGGTGCCTCGGGCTTCAAAAGTCGCGCTTGTGTCTCTTCTTTTTGGAGGGTCTAGGGTTTATGGTTTCGGGGTTTGGGGTTTAGGGTTTCGGGGTTTGGGGTTTAGGATTTAGGGAGCATTGTCGAAGGGTTGTGTCGGTGTCTTAATGGGTCCTCTACGATTCGATCAGGGTTCTACGGTATATTCTGACGACATATTTAGGTACTTATATATCAAAGCAGAGGGAGCACGGCTTTACTCGGTTTTGCTTATGTTTTAAACCCTAAACCCGAAACCCTAAACCGTATGTATGGTTTTTTTTTTTTCTCTTCTGGCTGTTGGGGGTTCAGTTTAGGTGTTTTGCAGGTTTGGGTTGCGCTGACTTCCCGAACGTTGCATGATGGGTTAAGGATGATGAGTTGTTTAGGGTTTAGGGTTTGGGGTCTAGGGCTTATAGTTTAGGGCTTATAGCATGTAGGGTTTAGGGTCGAGGGTTTAAAGTCTGGGGTTTAGGGTTTAGGTTTTGGGTTTAGGGTCTCTGGCGGTTTAGGGTTTGATTTAGGATTCACTGTACCTAGGGGAAAATCGGAAGCAGCATGTTCCAACCTTTCTGGCTGATAGAAAGGATCTCCCTAAACCCTAGACCGTTCAACTCTAAGGAAAACTACATTAGCCGGAGACCTCCAGATTTTAAAGCCCCTAAACCCTATAAACCCTAAACCCTAAACCCCAAACCCTAAACCCTAAACCCTATGAACTATAAACCCTATAGACTCTATTAACCCTAAACCCTAAAAACCCTATAAACCCTAAGCCCTAAACCCTGAACTCTAAACCTCCATGTAGGACTTCGCGTGACGCACTCGGCCGCGGCCTTTACCACTTGGGATCGCGCAAGCCCACCCTTTGTGACGTGCCCCGGCATGTTGGTTTAGGGTTTAGTGGTTTAGGGTTTTAGGGTTTAGTGGTTCAGGGTTTTGGGGTTAGGGTTTAGGGTTTTATGGCCTTTTAGGAGTTGTGTGTGTGTGTGTGTGCGTGTGTGTTTGTGTGGGTTTGTGTTGTTCGGTTTTTAGTTGCTTGTAATTTCGGTTGGGGGTGGGGTCGGTGGGTGGGTGGGTGGGTGGGTGGGGGGTTAGTCGGGGTGTTGGTCTCTACTGGAACGGAGAGAACAATCTTCTTCATCACGATGCTGCAAAAAAGCAATGCCAGTAGCAGTAATGGCAGTTACGAGTGTTAAGCTTATGACAAATCCATAGGGTACGGGTTCGACAGTGGCTTACCATGCAGATTGGCGATTGCTAGTGGCCCTTCCATCGCAGTATCCGCAGAAGACCACTCTAAGCCACACTGGCTTGCATACATTTTTTTGGCTTTGGGGTTTTAGGAGTTCCGGGGCTTATACGCAGGGCAGCTCCCGAAGACGAACTCCAAAAGAAGAGAAGGGTCTCTTACAACCCCTTCGGAGAAAACAAGGAACAGTCATAAGCCCCAAACCCTATAAACCCTAAACCCCGAAAGCGTAAACTCTAAACCCTGCACCATCCCCCCCGAAACCCTGAACCCGAAGCCCTGCACCTTCTGCACTAAGGGCTTTCGGGGAATACACAGGTCGAGATTCGAAATAACTATTAAACTTAACGAAAAATTATGCACCAAAAGCCACATCTATTCAATAAGGTCCCTGTAGCAGCACCCGAAAGTAGCCCTGATAGAATACCTCCCCAAAGGAATCCTACTCAACCTATTCCAACAAATAAGGCTGCAACAGTAGATCCGCCTAATAACTTTGAACCCTCCTCTGTGGAAGCCCGAGAATCTCTCGCGACTGAGGAACAAGACGCTGTACATCCCCTGCTCCTCGGCAAGGAGGGTAGGGACCAGGTCGGGTTAGGGGGCGGGGGTTTGGGTGGCGATATTTTGTGTTTTGGGTTTAGGGTTTTTTGGGGGTTTGTGACTTTCGGGCTTAGTGAGTTTGGATCAGGTGCCTTCATCACGCACTTTGGGAAGTGCATCGATGAGAAGACGCCTCTGTTGCGTTCGATGGACGCTGTGAAGACTCACGGATGCTGGGCCTTCACTTAGCCTGTTGGGAGTGGGATGATCGCTGGCTGGGTTAAGATGCTATCATCACCTATTTACCTGGAACCTACCAAACCCTAAACCCTAAACCCTACCTGTAACCGAAAAGACCTACCTTTTTAGGGTTCCTTATTATGGTTTCTATATATGGTTCCTAGAGAAGGTGGGTCTTTTCGGTTACAGGTAAACCCTATAGGCAACCAACCTTCTTCGGATCTTCTTCAAGTGCCTCATAGAGAGGAGCTCCATCAGGTGTAGGTTATTTAGGGTTTATGAATCTACCCATAGGGCCCTAAGTAGTTCCTTTTTGGGATTACCTTCTAGGATTCTAGATATAAGCCGCAAAAGGAACTACTTAGGGGCCTATGGGTAGGGGCCTAAAGAACTTCCAATACTTATTTTGAGGGGTTTCTGATTATAACTATACTATAAAGGACCCCCCGAAACCCCGTTCTAACTGCTAAGGGCCCCTGTATTTGGGTTTAGGGTTTGGGGTTTTAGGGTTGAGGGTTTAGCTTTTAGGTTTCGGGGTCTACGGTTTAGGGTTCAGGGTCTAGCGTCTAATGTCTAAGGCTGTAAGGTTTAGGGTTGTGACAGATCCCTACCCCTACCGTGTATGATGTGCGGCACAGTGCCTTTTCACAATGAGCCAAAGCTCCTGCGTGAAGGATGCCGGCCTTTTTACTATGTAAATGCAGTGGTCGAAATTAATTATCACCAGTGCTCTTTCTTGGCGTTCTTCTCCTCTTCCCTATAGTAGAACATACCCCGCAAACCCTGTTCGAATTCAGGCCCCCCCCATATTACCCTAAGCCCCCAGGTACCTACTATAGAGGGTACTAGAGCCCCTAGGGCCCTATATAGTAGGTACCTGGGGGGTTAGGGTTATGCAGATTTCATCCAGGGGCCTTCTTGGTTTTGCACCCCGAAGCGATCCAGGCTCAAGGGCTTTTAGGGTTTAGGGTTCAGGGTTTAGGGTTCAGGGTTTAGGGTTTAGGGTTCAGGGTTCAGGGTTTAGGGTTTAGGGTTTAGGGTTTAAGGGCTTTAGGGTTTGAGCATGTGCGTTTTAGGGTTTTGCATTTAGGCCGTAGTGTCGAGGGTTAGGTTTAACCTCGGTGAAGCCGGGTTCTCTGGAGGTGGAGGTGTTTGCAGATGGCACTCAGAAGCAGGAAGCCAGCTACAAACCCTAAAGCCTAAACCCTATACATCCCAAAACCCTAAACCCTATGAATCCTAAACCCAAAACCCTATAAACCCTAAACCCTAAACCCTATAAACGCATTAAGCCCTAAACCCTGCGTCCGCCAAGTCCCCAGCACCTGACCCCGGCTCTGCTCTGTAGTTTCCTTTAAATGTTGTCTTCCTTGCTTTGAACGCTGTGTTCTATGACATTTTCAGGTGGGTAGTTACCCTTATAGAAGCCTTATAGAAGGTCTAAATATACCTCATAGAAGCCTTATAGAAGCCCTATATACCCTAAACTCCCCACCTGGAGTTTCCTTTACTTAGCTAGACCCAAAACGGGTTTATGAGGGGTTTAGGGGAACATGGAGCGTACAGGGTTCACGTTCCTAGGGGTTTGGGGTTTAGAGAGTTCAGGGGTGTAGGGTTGTTTTATAGGTTTACAGGGTCTAGGGTTTGTAGGGTTTAGGGGTTAGGGTTTATAGGTTTATATGGCTCATTGGGTTTATGGGGTTTAGGGTTTATAGGGTTTAGGGCAAAAAATAGAGCTGAATTGGAGGACCCATGTACTAGAACTCTGGGCCCTGGAGGTCCCGTGTCTGAGGCAACCTGCGAGTTCTAACAAGCTGGGGACCCGAACATAAAACTCGGTTTCACAGTAATAATAATACCAGGAATAAGAAGATTAACCACTATCTGATTTTATAGAAAAACACAACAATAATAATTAGGAGTAAGTATGAAAAGAAGAATAACCACTATCATGCTTCATAGAAAAAAGAGTAGGAAGATAGGATCCTCAGTCCTTAAAAAATGCTGCAAAACATCCCGGTGTAGATAACCCTGTAAGTCTGCTGTTGGAAGCTTTTTTTTTAATGGTAGATCCGGTGAGCCGCAAGTGGTGCAGGATCCTACATAGAAGGACCCCTGAATTGAGGCAACCCCGGTACCTGCTTCTTTATACTGGGTTTATAGGGTTTAAGGTTTAGCGTTTTGTCATCTACCCCGAACTCTATTCTCACTATCACCCCCCCCATCTTATCCGAGGACTGCGGCTATTGAAGGCCACTGGACTCGGGAAGGATGCACAGACCATCCACAGCCCCGCGGTCGCGATAGCACGCAGAAGGACTTTATGAGGTTTTAGGGTTTAGTATTAGGGTTTAGGGTTTAGGGTACCCAGAAGAACTTTATGAGGGTGTTGCCGGCTTGGTTAAGTTTTTGCTGTGCTAAACCGTTGTAATGGCACGTGTAGAGTTCAATATCCCCTTTGTTGAGGGCGGTTCGTACATGTTTCAGGTCTGTATGGGTTTTGAAGAAGACTTTGGGGGTTTAGGGTTTAGGACCCTAAACCCCAAACCCGGAGTAAGGGCACAGGAGGATCCCACTTATGAGGGTTTGGGGGCATAGCCTTGAAGCTGATCTTTATGTGTATCATAGATGTATGTACATCTGTGTGTGTGCATGTGAAAAATATGTATATGTGCATAAAGAAACTGTATGTATGTATATGTACATGTATATATATATATATCACGTAGATAAACTTGCCAACATAGAACGAAGAGGTCTCAGTTCTTATGTGTTCTAAACCGGCCTCCAAGAACAGTAGAAGTCAAATACTCTGAGCCCCAGGCTATCTCGGCTGGGAGCAGGAGTTCTTCGTGGTCAACGCTGAGCTCTTCAAGGCTTTCTTGGCTTTGGGGCTTAGGGTTTAGGATTTTGGGTTGAGGGTTTTGGACTTGGGGGCTTCGGCTTGCGTTGGTTCAGAGTTTAACGGGCTGGGTTGGGGGTTTAAGGTGCAGAGCTTAGAACCAAGAGCTTCGTCAGCATCCTACTTAGCCCCAAGGACAACTTGCAAGCAGCTGTACAGCACAAAGCCCGAAAACCCCCTAACCTTAACCCCGAAACCGCTAGACCCGTACTCTAAACCCTAAACACCTAACCCTGCCCCTGCGCCGCTCGGCCCTGCCGTGCCTTCCCTGCCCCTTGTAGGAATTGAGGGCGTAAGCCCTAAACCTATACAGCATTGCGGGTTCAGGGCGCAAGGTAAGGCTGGTAAGGTAATATAGGGGCCTTAACAATTAGAGTAGGGTCTGGGGTATATTATACTATATACTTATAAAGAGGAACCCCCAAAACCCCTAGTCTAATCATTAAGGCCCCTACATTATATATATATATATTATATATATACTATACTTATAATGAGGAACCCCCAAAACCCATATGAAGGTCTGCTTCATCAGGAACTCTGGGCCCTTGAACCCGAAGGGCCAAACCCCAAGAGCAAGCCTGGGCCATGAATTCTGCAGACACCCCGAACCCTCCTAGGTAGTATTATTTAGGGTTTAGGGTTTAGGGTTTAGGGTTTAGTTTAGGGTTTAGGGTTTAGGGTTTAGGGTTTAGGGTAGGGAGACCCCTTAAAGGGGACCCTTCTGAACCCTACTTGTGGCTCTCTTAAAGGGGACCTTGTTGAGAGGGTCGATATCCCCAAGGCTCCCCCTAATCCTAACTCCCAAACCCCTGAACCCTGAAGCCTAAACCCTAAAACCTTGATTCCGGAAATCCCTTACTCCAGCTCTTCTCGAAGCCAAATATGAGGTTTAGGGTTTCGGGTTTCGGGATTTCTACCGCTTTGGGTTTGCGGTTGTTGATTCAAGAGTATTCCGCAATAACTGATGGAACTTTATTAACAGTGTATATGTGTGCGCGTACACATACGTACACACATACATGCATGCATGCATGCATGCATGCATGCATGCATGCATGCATGCATGCATGCATGCATGCCTACCTACCTACCTACCTACCTACCTACCTACCTACACCTACACCTATACCTATACCTATACCTATACATATACATATACATATACATATACATATACATATACCTATACATACATATATATATATATGTATATGTATATGTTTATGTTTATGTTTATGTTTATGTT
>CAJNJA010018240.1:0-10670 GCA_905231915.1 Symbiodinium necroappetens | reverse complement strand
CCAGATTGCACAGCAGCAGTGCATCTTGTCTATCAAGGTTAAGCCCTAAACCCTAAACCCTAAAACCCTAAACCCCTAAACCCTAAAACCCTAAACCCCAAAACCCTAAAACCCTAAACCTCTAAGCGTAATGTCCATAAGCTCTGGCCGCCAGGTCGCCAGGCGATGGCGGCGTCGACGATCAGAAGCCCTGCCTCAGACGAGGGTAGTACTAGTGGGTTTAGGGTTTTAGGGGTTTAGGGGTTTAGGGGTTTTTAGGGTTGAGGGTTTAGGGGTTTAGGAGTTTAGTGGTTGAGTGCTTAGGGATTGAGGTTTAGGGTTTAGGGTTCAGGGTTCAGCAGCTCCGGATCGAGCAGTCTCATAGTAAAGTTACATTAACGGTTTAGACATATTACGCACCCCCCCCTGAATCCCACAACATCGGAAAATAAAAAGTTCATTCTTTTACATTAACCATTACATTCACCTAACCCTAAAGCCCTAAACCGATCAGATCCAACGAACGGTGGCCAGTGATTCGGCGGAACACGAGAAAAAATCGTTGGATTTGATCAAAAGTGATCAGATCCAACGAAGGATAATAGCGTATGAATACATGATGATAGAGAGTGTTGAGGGTTTAAGGTTTAGGGTTTAGGGTTCAAGGTTCAGGGTTGAGGGTTTAGGGTTTAGGGTTTAGGGTTCAGGCTTGAGGGTTTAGGGTTTAGGGTTGAGAGTTTAGGGGTTTAGGGGTTCAGGGTTTAGGGTTGAGGGCTGGTTTGCCGAGCTATTGTGTTTTGCTCTTGGAGATAATAGTAGTGGCAGCAGTGGCATCAGCATTGTTAGCAGTGGCGGCAGCAGCAGTACTAGTGGTAGTAGTGGTGGTAGTAGTAGTAGCAGTAGCAGTAGCAGTAGCAGTAGCAGTAGTAGTAGTAGTAGTAGTAGCAGCAGCAGTAGTAGCAGTAGCAGCGACTTAGTAGTATTGACAAAATAAGGACTGCTATTAGAAGCACAGAACCTGAAATATGAACAAAGCTATTCGCTGCATTATGAAGAGAAAAGGTCACGGAACTTGTGCTTTTGGGCAAACCCTGAATCCAAAAAAAGACCTGCAACCGACAAACCTAGACCCTGAACCCGAAACATCCTCTACCGACTTCCCTAAACCCTGAACCTGAAAAGAGTCTGAAACCGGAAGCCCCTGAACCCCAAAACTGAATCCGAAACCCGAAGCTCGCTTGGTGGCTCGGGCCCGGACATCCGACAGGGACATCCGAGGCTTTTTGCCCAACTCGGCGAGGGATGACATGCCCGCCATTCCGGTTAGATGTGCTCGAGGGTTGTGAAACAAGGGGTTTAGTGCTCCGTAGGTTTAGGGTTTCGTGTGTCGTCTGATTGCTAAACATAAACATCAAGATTGCTAGCATTCTCTTGCTGGCTGCAAGGCTCTGAATACTATGATGATTTGCAGCCTCGTTCCAGTTCTGCAGATTGCAGTAGCATGCGGTAGTCAGCACGATCATTGTTCACATTCCTGGCGTTGCTTCAATCCTAGCCCTGCTTAGCTGCTTGAGGCTAAGGGTAGAATTCCTGGCGACCCTATCATCTAAGGCTTTCCTTGGGGCATCCTGAGATTGTGGCTCTGTGTATTAGGGGAGGGCAGCGCCACCGACAGGCCATGCAAACCCCGGCCATTCCGTAAAGGATTGAACAGCACATCCTCTGACTTCAGGAAGAAGACATGGTTCGAGAAAGAAACGAAAGCCCCGTCTTGCTGACGGCCACACCCTGAAGCCATTCAACTCCTACGTACTCCGAAACTACAATGGGCCCACAGCATGCTGCAGCCCTACAACATCCTACAATCCCCACTAGGTCACTAGATGCCACAGACAACAGCTGGACGAAGCGTCGAACAGGAGAAAAAGCAAGAGAAACAGCCCTTGAACCCCCCTCTCCCATGGCCGGAGCCACCTGGACATCCTCAGTCCAGAAGACGGGCCTCTCGGGATAGATGCCGTTGTAGGTGCCTCTCAACAGCAGAGAACCGGCTCTCGCTCTCAGTCCCAGGAAACCCGGAAGCATCACATCCGAAAGCCTCACATCCACAACCCCGAACCACCGAAATCGGCCGAAATCGCCATGGCACCGTCGGAGGATCCACCCGGGAAGGCATGAATGTCCTCGGATCTGCCGAGAAATTGGGCCATCCCTACACCCGAGCTGCAAGGCGCGGCCTGAGAGCTTGCGGCTTGAGAGCTTGAGAGCTTGCGGCTTCATGGCGGCTGAGGGCTCAAAGAGCCAGGCCCTCTTGGCCAATGCGCCAAGCATCCAGCAGGAACTTCAGGCCCAGCTCGTTGCCCTGGGGCTTCAGGTTACGATAGGTCTACAACTAGGGCATTTCAAGAAGGGAAGCCTATTGATCTTGGGTCTTCGGTAAGAAGGAGGCACGGCCAGCTGCGAGTCCCAACATCCGCGTGAGCAACGCATATCGTCATATCGACATAGGAATGGAAAGAAGACTCTCAAAACTTACGAGTACGGAAGACGATCACATTTGCCCCTACCCAACGGCCATACATCTAGGAAGACTGTCAAAGCCCTACTTGTGCCGGTCTTGGTAACCTTCTGCAAACAATGGACGTAATCCCCCTGGCCCATGATCATGGTCTGAAGCAACAACATCAAAGGCTGCAAAGATGGAGACCTGCAACAGGCAACAGTGTCTATGACCCTCAGCGGATCCTGGATGAAGAGCGACTCCAGAAGATTTCGCGGGATGGTCGCGTAGGAGATGTTCTCGCCGGCCGGGCTCTATGGACTTTCGGGTGACACCGGGCTGACCGACGTGGATCACAACAGCTGGAACAGGCGTTCTGTACATGATCAGAGTCGTGTGGACATGTTTAAGGAAAAGGGGGTCAAAATCTCGGGATTCGGAGTCTTCAGGAGACGATGTGGGTTGGGCTGGGGGCCGTCTGGCACCCGTCGCCTTCCCTGCCAATTCAGACGTTCGATCTGTTAGGACAGCACCTTACGCTTTAAGTGACATGAAGTGCGACATCCATCGCTCTCCAAATCACGGGGTCCTCGGTGTAGTACGGGTCGGGGACCTGCCGTGCAGTGCAGCTTGAGTTCTTCTGCAACTTCAGAGTTAACCTGACTCTAATGCTGTGGGTGATGTACAGTCGCATTTCTTGTGGTTGGGGTCCCTTCCGGCTTTGGCATGATGCGAGTTTGATGACAATGAGAGGAGCAATGAAGAATCGGCTCCTTCCTCTGAATCATCGCGATGATGGGGCATGTCGGGACGTGCTGTACCAAGTTCTGCACCGCCGGACTGATGCCACCCAGCGGCAATCACCGTGTCCTTGTCTGGATCGTGCGAACCGTAAGCCTCCTTGTCCTCAAGGGGAGAGGCGGCTCATGGTCTCTGGACTGGTGCAATATCAAAACCATGTGTAGTTTAGTTTACCTTCAAATACAGAGGGCTTAGCAGTGTAGCAACCCATGATACACATGGGTAAACCACTGTCTATGGCACCCACTTCTCATCATCAATGCAATTTTCTGCTGTGCAGACTGCCCATATGTGCAATGCTACTTGGAACAACCGAATGTACTTGGGGGTGCTTGCTTGGCCAAGTGGCGATGACTGCGAGGGCATCTGCAAAGAGAGTCCACATGACAGGGATTCTCACCGTCTTGATGCCGATGTCTTTCATGGCCTCAAGCTCAAGGGGTGGCATGACAGCATGCGAGGAGCTTGTGAGGCAGGCGGAGACTTGCTCACGGCACAACACTCCTAGTCACCAATCTCTTTATGCTGAACCTTTGTCATGTATAAACTTCCGCAGTTCCCACTGCCGTGGCCTGCAGGTCACTGGGATTAATGAAGTCATTCCTGGCAAGATTTGCAAGATCTGTTGGGTTGAGAAGGCAAACACTATCTCGCACCCTCTGAAGTGTGGAGCACACTTTGATGTAATCGTGCCTGACCAGGGAACCACCCATCCAAATCGTTGAGTGTCTTACGAGACATGCGTGCTCGACAAATATACAAAGTGCCAGCAGCAAATCAGCAAACTGCTTCGGAGCAAGTAACTCCGGACGAAGACTATCAAGCTCCGGCAACCCGCCCCCTCGACAGCACACTCAGGCATGCACAACACTCTCACGGGCTCATACGCACTCAGCAGAGTGTAGCGACGGCCTGTGCGCCATGAACACCTGCGCCGCAAACTTCTTGCCATACGTTTTGGCAAGCCTGCCGGTCCACGGTGATCATGAAGAACCAAGATTATGGAAGTCAGGGGAGTTCCCTGGGCCAGGGTGCGGGTCCGCATTTGGCGGAAAAGGATCCTTATGATCTCGTCATAAAGATGGAGCAACACCCGTGAATCAGCTGCATGCCGACTGAACAGCACCACGATGCGAAGAGACGATGTTTCATGTTTGGCAGGAGGTGCAAGAAGACGATGCGCCGAGATCTCTGAGCTGTCGGCCGATGCGTCAGGACGCCCTCGGAAGGCCAAGGCTTCTCACCACCTTGGAAGAGCGAGCCGTGAGCCAGGACCCTGGAGCAGAATCGAGGCCCACACAGTCTAATCCTGGTCGAGTTTGCTCTGGAACCCCTCTCTATACACACCAACGCTAGGAATTGAGAGAGAGTCTCCTTTCCATCACATCCAAATGCCCGGAAACACAGAGACCAAGGCAAGGAGCCCTGGAGCAGCGGTGGGAGACAAGCACCCTGGCCTATGTTGTCGCTGGTGGACCTGGGTTTAAGGTTTAGGGCTGCAAGAAAAGGACAAGTAGCGATGTACCGAAACGACACATCCGAGCATTACAACTATGTCAAAGTGGCAAGCTGCATTGGGCTGATCTGAAGTGCTTCATACATAAGCTGTGGTTGTGTTTGCAGCAAACCTGCCCTCACGGCCATCTACTTATGTTTCATATGCCGCAGACATGGGCAAAATTGTGTGTATGATGCGGGACACACCTGCCACACTGCACTACTTGCTACCAAGACAGTTGCTTCCAAAGGCATGAAACACACAAACACCTGAGCATGCGTGTGTTAGTCTAAATATGCACATATACGACATGCGTATGTATGTATGTATGTATGTATGTATGTATGCATGCGTGCATGTAATGTGTATGCCTAGGGGGGAGAGAGAGAGAGAGCGAGATCTGCAATAAGCGTATGTACGTATGTATGTATGTATGTATGTATGTATCTATGTATGTATGTGCGACTTTTATATGAACGTGGGCTGACCGTCACCATTGCACATACATGCTTCGAGTTCTGAGTCTACAGCTGTTTGCTTCAATGAATTCGCACTCCGCTGTCCCACTCCTGTATTTGTTCTTGTTGGCTTTGATCCATATTCTGTTTCACGAGGAGCTGGAGAGAGTCGAAGCTGCTGCTTATGCGAAGCTCGAAGATGCAGGGCAAGAGAAAGAATTTTCGTTTCAGGGTTTAGGGTTTAGGGCTAGGGAGTAATGGGATTTATGGACTCTACACGAGGCGGCTGCCCGGGATCCCGGCACGAAGCGCCCGGCAAAGCCAGAGAAGAACCAGTCTTCAAGGCAGAGCCATCCTGGTTTATCGATACCCTCAGGGCTTAGGTATCGGGCCTTTCGGATTAGAAGCGGGAAGGCGTTTCGATGAAGCTCGCAGGTCTCCATTAAAACTGGGGCACGCTAACAGCACAGATCCACATCTTCTTACAGTGAGGTATCAAGGAGAAGCCCACCCGCAATCAAGCTAAAGGATGGTGTCAGCTCGACGCTGAAGATGTCCCTGCACGTCCTCCGAGGTTGGTTCCGTAGGGAGTGCCCGACCTCACGCGTATCACAGCGGCACGCAAGGATGCTGCGAAGACTTATCCGAGACAAGCGGCACGCCAGTGGCGTTCATTTCGGCACTGCTCCGAATCTGCATCAGCACCGCCTGTCCAAGAAAGGGGCTCATGCCCTGCGATATGCTCAGGTCAAGCCTCAACACCTCGGCCCCACAGCAGCGGTTGGAGGACGTATCAGCCCTCGGAAATGGATCAGGACGACACGGGGATCAGGTCTGTTCAACGGATCGGGGAATGCACGAAAAGGATCGAGACCTGCCTGGTCGGAGCAAGTTGTTGTCTGAAGATGACAGACTGGAAACTTTGTGGTGAAATTCAGACAAACTCTGCATGCGTGTTGGGTTAGCGGCCCAGTTCGCCCTGTCCGATTCGGATTGCATGCAAGCCGATTCGTGGGGTGCCCCTACAGTCTGGGATGCGATTGGTGCCTCCTCGATAGGATTGGCTGATCGGATTGGAGCGGCTGACTCACACGCGGGACTTCCTGATACCTGCAGCTTCCGCAGCGAAAACTCCTGTCATCGATGAAAACGAGAGCTCCGATGATGATTAGCCCAGAGCAGAGACATGCAAAACAACGATCTAAACGAAGGATAGCAGACCGCCTCTTCACCGGCTTTGCACTGATCTCCTCTGCGACAATTGAGCGCACTCTGCAGGGGATCAGCTCTGCAGCCAGTCAACTTCATGGTAGCAGCTGACGTTCCGAATTACAGGAGGACGGGCACATGCAAAATCTCATCGAATCTTCCAGTGGAAGCCCTGGTCCTGTGCAGGCTGCGGCTGCATAGGACAGCAGCCCCCTGGAGTGCACCGAATCCAACTGCACCGACCCTGAAGCCACCTCCGTGGCTCAGAATATTCCTCGCTACTGGAACAACGCAAGCACGTCGATCAAACCACGCAGCCCAAAACCGCCGGGGTGCAGAGAGCACGCCCATATCCTCGAAGGTCGAGACATCGCTGAGCTCAGCATCGCAGCGAATGCTATGCAAGCGTATCTACCCGCGCACCATCCCCACATACACCGAAGCGCAACATACCCTGGGTCGGCAACTCTGTTGTTGGGTGCTGGGGTTTAGGGTTTGAACCTGGAGCCCTGAATATGAGCCACGCGGCAGGCGGCCCTCGTGCTCCAAACGAGATAGATCGTGGTCTTGAGCCCAGAAGGGGGCCCGAGGTTGCAGAAGGACACTCCCCACTCCTAAATAATTACGAAAAAATCCCAACAAAACGAGAAAAGTCTGGTTCTGGTCGGTACTGTTGTCCCCGTCTTGATCTTCTTCTGGTCTTTTGTGTCAGCTACCAGTGCGGGCGCACATGGGTGCGCGCCACTGCTTGGTGAGCACGCTTGACACGAGCATGACCAGTACTACGCAAACTTTCTCAGTCTTCTGGATTTTACCTTCGAGTGCTGCTGCCAGTGTCCTTTTCTGCTCCCTGGCCTGGTTCTTGTTCTACGCAAACCTTGGCACTGCATTGTGATTGTTGAATAATATCATCATTGCGCTTCTTGTCATTATTATTTCTATTTTCTACTGTGAGCCTTTGCATGTTTAGCTCTTGTAGCCACAGCAGAGGAGATGGATGCTCATCGTGGTGGCAGCTGCTGCAGCCAACTGTTGCTACCCTCATGGCTGCGGCACTATCGCATGGACCCTTATGTTTGTTGCCTTTCTTCATGATGCTCTATGGTCGATCTCGTCGGTTGCTGTTGCTACGATCACAATCCCAGTCTTCTTAACCCTTCACAGACCCTTTTGGGTAGTTCTCTAAATTCGGGTCCCTTTCAGGGTCCTTTCTTTTTGCTTTTGCTTCTTGGCCCCATCGTCCAGCGGATACGCAATCTCCTCCAGGAAGAGGCCGTTTGGAGGCGCCAGTTCCATCCTGCCAAGCCGAGGCTTCTCACTAGGGTTTAGGGGTTTAGGGCAGGGGTATAGAGGTTTAGGGTTTTCGGGGCGAAGACGCAACAACCAGGGTTAAAGTTCGGACCCAGGGTGGATGGCCTCCGGGGCAGAGGGTCCAGACAATGCCCCGAAGGGAACCAGGCACTAAACATGTTGGGAAACAAATTCCCCAATATGTTCATTGCAGACTGCCCTTGCACCCGAGAATTGCATGGATGTACCGCGCCTTCCCTTAACCCTCTGCAAGGCATTGGCGAAGGTCGGAGAAGAAGCCTCGGACGGCTTGCCCCCATCATCGGATCCACATACCAACCAAGACTTAAACGGCAAAAATCGCTACCTCGCAGAGAGAGAGAGAGAGAGAGTGTGTACCACTGAAGGCTTGTTGAGATGCAGATACAGAGATCTCCACTGCCCCATTGTTGAAGGGATGCCGTTCACAACCTACTGCCACTCCTCCTACTCCTCCTCGCGTCTTCCATCCCGCCTCTTGCCCCTCCTACCCTGCTGCTGCCGGAGTTAATTGAGACGACGACGACGATGACATTGGTTACTCCTGTTCTGATTGAAACTATTGCTGCTATGCTCCGTTCATATTCCTTCTGTTATCACTGTGGTTCTCCTCAGTCTGTGACAAAAAGAAGGTTCGCTATCACGAATCCCATCTAACCTAGGGGCGTCCTGGAAATCAGCCACGCCGATCACCCCCCGCGCGGAGGCCACGAGGGCAGAGACCACAACTCGCGCCATCCTGGTGGGGAGCAGTGTTGGTGTTGCTTCCATAAAGGCTGAGTTTGAGGGCGGAAAGCTGTTTGGGGTGTTTAAGTTTAGGGTTTCCAAAGTCGTGAAGAAGGTCCAACATAATTGAACAAGGCTGCTAGGGTCCAGCTGAATAGAGTCTTGACGGCAGTGCTTAAAGTTTAAAGGCCTAGGAGCCACGTTACTAACCTGTTTGGGTCAAAGGACTCCAAGACTGAAAGCAATTAGTGCCGTTATTGTGTCGATATTGCCTGCAACACACAACGACTTTGTGCTGTAGCCAGCTTTCATGAGATCTTCAGATGTCACCAGGACGCTGACTCTCACAGAGTCAAACCATGAAACCGGAACTCGAAATACTTCCAGGTCTGCATCAAGGTTGCCTGTACAGGAATGCCTCGCACTCCAAGCGCACGCTCCTTGCTTGCTTGGGGCAACAAAGCAGCGACTTCGCTGACCCGGTGACAAGGTTCCCATGCCCACTCTGACGAAGCGACGGCGGACAAGCGAACCCGGAAACCCGAAACCCGAGGACAAAGGCGGCTCAGGCTCAGCTTGTTTGCCGCAGCATCCCAACTTGTTTGGATGAATAGCCTGGGCATGACCAACTCTAAGCTGGAAATCTGGCAGTAACTGATCTCTGCTTGGTGGTTTATGCATCCACTTGTGCAGCAATATCAGTGCTGTTGTTGCTGATATCGTTACTAACATGGTTTGTCTTGTTCCTTTTGTTGTCGTCGCTTCGGTTGCTGGTGGTGTTGGTGGCATCTTCAGTGTTGTGCTTGCTGTTTTTGGTGTCAGGAATCGTCCACTTCTTGGATGTCGTCGTCGACATCGTCGTCATCGTCGTCGTAATCGTCATTCTCGTCTTCGGGCCGGGTGGTAGTATTAGTACCGGGGACTGGTCGTTTTACCAGTTGGTAGCAGTGGTAACAGTCGTAGTAGTAGTCGCAATGGTAGTAGATGGGACGAGAGCTCTATGGTGGGCCGGGCTGCTGAAAGACGACTCAGGGAGACAGACACGCATACACACATATTGCGGACGGACAGACAAACAGACAGACGGACAGACAGCCAGACAGACAGACGTGCATGCACATAATCAAACATACACACATACATAAATGTATGCATACAGACATACATGCATACACATACAGACATAGTGCCCAAATGCAGACGTATGAAACGAAGGACTCAGCTCCACAGCAATCCGATACAAGTCCGTGCTCACAAGAATCCACACGTCAAGAAGTGCAAAGAACCTTGAAGCAGGAGCACCCCTGGGGCCAGCATATGCAGCTTGGGGCCAGCGTCGGCAACATCAGAAGAAACCCCGTGCCGAAGCCCTGGCATTCTCAGGCACCCGCCCGCCAAACCTCCCCCAGTATCCCGGCTCACGCTGTGAGGGATTGAACGAAGCCCGCCGCGGGGGAGCTTTGGTGACTGAGTGCAACATGTTGTGGCGAGAGGCCCCCTCGTGCTGCGACCTTTCTAGGAACATTGTCCGGCTGAGGTTGCAGCCGCTTTGTCAAGGATCCGTAGTAATCCTCGTCGAACTCATCCTGCTGCCAGGCCGCGCTGTCAAACCCCAGCACAGGAATGTCACTGATGTGGCATTTTTGGGCAAACTGCTCGTCTGGGCCCCGGATGCCATGAAGTATGAGGACAATGAGCTCAAGCATGTGTATGGCGCATGGAAGACAGACTGTCTAAGCCTTGAATCCAAGCCATTATCTCGAATCGCATCAAAGAAGAATGAGATCATCAATGAGCCCTAGCTGTTTCATCTTAAGCCGCATAACTTCCATGCAAACTAGTTGCATTAAGTCTTCGCAGCCCCAGCCCTGAATCCCAAACTCAAAAGTACGCCTGCACGTACATCCCGAAACCTGCACCAAGCAAGCTGACAACGGTGAGCCCTCAAGGTTTAGGCATGGTGATATTCCTGATTTGTGCGACTGAGGTGATATCTGGGCACTAGCAGCAGCACCAGCACCAGCACCAGCACCAGCACCAGCACCAGCAGCAGTACTATTCGTCGTCGTCGTCATCGTCGTGGTCGGCATCGCGGTCGCGGTCGCGGTCGTGGTGGCGGTCGCGGTCGCGGTGGCGGTGGCAGTAGCAGTGGCGGCGGCGGCGGCGGCGG
>CAJNJA010018236.1:0-10383 GCA_905231915.1 Symbiodinium necroappetens | reverse complement strand
GCTTAGGGTTTCGGGCTTGGGGTTTAGGGTTTGCCTATAGCCCAGAAGGCCTCCATGTCCAGAGTGGCTTAATCAGGAGCCCTCGGTGGGATCTTCAGAATGGCGCGCATTGAGATCTTTAGGCTTAGGGTTTAGGGCTGACTCTTTGGATATTTAAGACTAGAGCTGGGGTTGAGGGTTTTAGGGTTTTGGGGGCTCCAAGGTGTGGGGATTCTCGTAGATTTAGGGTTGTTTTTTTAAAGTGCACTAGCCCTTTCTCCCAGCAACAACTCTGAGATTTAGGGTTTAGAGCTTGGGTTTTGGGGGAATTCGAAGCTCTGACTGGCGAGCCTTGGCTTTCAGCACTTCGGTTTTCGGGGTTGTCTCCTTAGTAGTTCCTTTTTGGGATTTCCTTATAGGATTCGAGATATAAACCATAAACAGGAACTACTATGGAGCCTATGGATAGGCTTTCGGGTTCAGGGTTTAGGGCTTACGGTTTAGGGTCTAGGGTACGGCGAGGCTCGCCGCAGGCACACTCGAAGAAGAGAGGTGTCCAGGATAACAATGGATACCCACAAAAAACCCCAAAACCCTGAAACCCTAAACCCCCTTAAAGGATTAACCGTGGTTTAGGGCTTAGGGTTTATGGTTTGGTTTAAGTTACCATAATGGGGCTCTATAGTAAATAATATAAATATGCTTTCCTTATTGGAGTAACTTAAATTAAAAACCTTTAACAAGAGCCTGGTAGCTCGTTTCCCCAAAACTGTTTTAACCTGCACCCCAAAGCCTAAACTCCGAAGCATCCACCAAACCCAAAGAGCAACGGAACGAGGTCCTAAAAAAAGCGCCCTCAAGTGCTCTTGATAACAGGCCTTGACTATTGAAGATGGGTTTGGGTGTGAGGGTTCTAGTCCTGAAATGAACCCCATGGAACGCTTTTACAAATTACATGAGACCTCGGTCTCTACTAAACGCCCTCACTCATTAATGGTCTCTCAAAAAGAGAAAGAGGCCCTATATAAAAAAAAACTAAACCCCAGATGATGAGCCCCCAAAACCTTACAGCCCCAAAATCCCGAAGACCCCCTAAACCCTAAAAATTTGCGCTCAACCCCTTAGCCCTACACCCTTGGCACCCTAAAGCCCCAAAGAGCTCCCCGCCCTTTGGAAAAAAGAGCCTTGAGGTTAGCAGCGACATTCAAGTTCATCTGGCTGATGGCATCGATCTTCGCCTCGAGATGGAATCCTCGGTGAACTCTGGGTTTAGGGTGTAGGGTTTAGGGCTTATAGGGTTTGGGGCTTAGGGTTTAGGGCTTAGGGTTTAGGGTTCAGGGTTTATCTTCGCCTCCAAATGAAATCCTCGGCCAACTCCCGGGGGGGGGGGACCGTAGGGGTTTGGCTCTTGAAGGGTTTCGCGTTAGTTTTTGGGGTCTATAGGGTTTAGGGATTTCTATCCGGGTTACTATTTCTAGGGTCTAGGGTTTAAGGCTTAGGGATTTAGGGATTTTTGGGGTTTCGGGCTTCGGGTACTATTTTCGGGTGACAAACTGCTTGAAGGTTCCTGGGGATTTTTCAATGGGGTTCTGAGTCCCGAAGTAAGGTTATAAGTATAGCTATACTACTTACAACCCTACGTATAACTACCCCTAAACCCCTCAGGAAGAGATCCTCGGCAAGCTCGGGCGCTTGTGGCTTTAGGAGTTAGGGTTGAGGGTTTAGGGTTTGGGGTTTAGGGTTTAGGGTTTGGGGTTTAGGGCTTAGGGTTAGGAGTGAGGAGTTGGGGCCTGAATAGGGTTTGGGGTTTAGGGTTTAGGAGTGAGGAGTTGGGGCTTTAAATATGAGAACAGGGTAGAAGTCTATTATCACATATGGGGATCCCTAAACTCCTTAGACAAGAGAATGGCTCATTGTGCCGACCCCTCTAAACCCTCAACCCTCAACCCTAAACCCTAAACACTAAACTCAACCCCCTAAACCTGAAACCCGAAACCCTAAACCCTAACCCGAAACCCGAAACCCGACACCCTAAACCCGAAACTATAGATGCAACCCCTCAGGCCCTCGAGCTGAAATCTTGAGCCCCGATTTCCAAGTCCCGAAGAAGTTTTTGCACCGGCGAGGTACGCTTGGCTGTTCGACTGGTGCCGCAGATGTACTCCACTGCCTCCTCCCTGGGCTTTAGGATTCTTTAGATTTTTGGTGGTTTCAGACTTCAGGCTTTTTGCCCCTCAACCCGAAACCCCCACATTTTGGGAGTTTGGCCCGAAACCCTTTCGGATTTTTTAGATTTGGGGTTTCAGTTCAAGGTTTCCGAAAGTTAGGGTGCCTTTTGTTGGGAGTCCTTATAATAAGGAGGATCCTACTAGTCAGGGTACTATATGATTACTAGGGTCCCCTATGATTTTTAGGGTCCCCTATTTTCGGAAACTCCCACATTTTGGGCGTCGCAGTTGGATTGAGAATTCGGAGTTTCAGCCCCGGGCCTGCCATCCCTGCCCCCCACCAAGCCGCCAAAGAGCCCTGAACCCCAAAACACCAAACCCCCAAAAACCCCAAACCCTAAATCCTGAACCCTAGTCCCTAAACGCTAAACCCCAAAACCCCCAAAACCCCAAAACCCTGAACCCCAAACCCAGTCTAAAACCTTCAACAGCTTCGACTCCAGTACTTTGTGGTGGAGGGCATTGGGCTTCAGGGGTGGAGAAGGTCGCAGGACATAGCCTTCCGGGTTCTTAGGGTTTAGGGTTTAGGTTTTAGGGCTTAGGGTTTATGGGGTTTAGGGTTCTTAGGGTTTAGGGTTTAGGGTTTAGGGCTTAGGGTTTATAGGGTTTAGGGTTTAGGGTTTGGGGTTTAGGGTTTAGGGTTCTTAGGGTTTTGGGTTTAGGGTTTAGGGTTCGGGTACTCTTATTGAAAGTAGTGTTGGTGCTCGACAGCGAACTGCTATCCCCAACCCCCATATACCAATGATGATTACGATTGTACTTCTTCTTACTATGATGACTGTTATCACTACAATACTCATAGTACCAGTACTAATCACCGTTCTTACTATTATGCCCTATTTCACTACAATATTCATAGTAACAGTACTAATCACCGGAACACTCCTAAACCCTAAACCATAAAGGAACAAGATGAGCTTGGTAAATTGTACCGTCCCTCTTGAGCTGTCGCCAAAGGTCCAGATCTTGCTGACGGTCCCCATGGTGGAGATCATGTCTTGGAAGGCTTTCCTGGCAGAAAGCGGTTTAGGGTTTAGGGTCGAGGGTTTAGGCTTTCCTGGCAGAAGGCGATTGGGTAACGTAGCAAAATCATTAAGAAACCCTGGCCCTATAACCCCAAAATACTAGGATTCATATTAAGAACCCCAAGAAAGACCCAGGGTTTCTCCAGCAGGTTCCTGCATTGCTATGAGGGTTGAGGGTTTAGGGCCTTTGGGGTGTTGTAAGGGCTGCTAGGAGGGAACCGAAAACGGGTACCAGAAGCTTTACTATGAGGAGTTCAGAGTTTAGAGTCTTGAGGATCGTCGGCCTAGCACAGTATGGTATACTATACTATCCGATATTGCAACATATGATACAATATTGTACTATCAACCTGACGTCTCTGCTTCCTACCTTCGTGTCCTGTCTTCCTTCCTGCTTCTCTCATTCCGTCCCTGCCTGCCTGCAGTTCCTTGCTCTCTGCGCTTTTGGCACATGCTTCGTAGCATCTTCTGGCAACGCTGCTTGTTACGTACGATCTCCGTGCTGAAACCGGTTCTTGCATGCCCAAGCCAGCTTTGTCCCACTGAACTACTCTACACCCTGACATGCACCTGAAGTCTTCGTAACCCTAAACCCTAAACCCTAACCCCTCAACCGTAAACCCTAAAACCCTAGACCCTATGCAGACCCGAAGTAGCGAGGTTTGAGGAGAAGGGAGTGAAATGTCTCGAAAATCCTACAGTTTTTGAAGGAATTCTCACAGCGCCCCTGTGACCTGAAGCCCCTAAACCCGAAAACCCGAGACCCTAAATAAACCCTAAACTTGAACCCTGAAAATCCTAGAGGAACCTGTGACCCATAGACAGGCCCCCCCCCCCAAGCCTCAACCCTCAATAAACTCTACATAACCCCCACCCAAAAAAAAACAAACCCTAACAGCGAAACCGCAAATAAGCCCAAAATAGACCCCTAAATAAACCCTAAACCCGAAAGTAGCCATAGTAGGATCAAAAAAGGCACCCAAGATCCCGGAGCCTTGCTCCCTACGCCTTGAAACCTCCGACCCTTCGATCCCCAAGCACAAAATCCTGAAGGCGAAAAATCCTATGGGCTTAGGGTTTACGGTTTCGGGTGTAGGAGTGTAGGGATCACTACCGATGTACCATCTGGTTCTGGAAACTCAACAGCGACAAGAAAAAATTCATGTCGCAGAATAGTGCAGGCAATTGGGTTCTGGACCGTTACTTCGGCCGTTAAGCGTACTTGCACAGCCTCGCAAACTTCACGCTCACAGTGCTGCAGTATGGGGCTAATAATCAGATCAGGCTTCAGGACAGAATGTACTTATAACCCAAAACACAAAATCCTGAAGGCGACACATAATATACTTATCACCACAATGAGGAACCCTTTTTGACAAATATTTCTCATTATTCAGGCCCCTTTTTTAAGCCATCGAAACCCCTAAACCCTAAACTTTGTAGGGTTCAAGGAACCCCAAACTGGCCCTAAACCCTCAACATTGGGGTTAGGGAGATAATCCTACATGGCGCACAAAGCAACCAAAATTACCGAAAGCCTAAAGCCTCCAAACCCTCAAGCTCCGACATCGCCTCGAATTGAAGAGCGGGCACGGCACGAAGGTCGCCAGTGCAGCAAAAAAGCACCCGAGCACTGTCGTCACTAGCACCTGAGTCTTGGGCATTCTGGCGCTGAAGCTACGACGAATCGCATCATTCTTGCAGGCAAGCTGCCACAAACCAGTACCTCGGCATTAAAGCGTCTCATCACGCACACACACACACACAAGTGCTGCACGCAACAGTCAGGGAGAGCGTGTTTCGTAGCAACGGACGCGAAGCACGCCGAAACGTGGCGCTGGACCCCTGAACCCCTTAAACCCCGTCCCCTGAAGTCTTCATCTTTAAGCCTTTCGAGGGTGTTTTTTTTTAGGGGTTTAGGGCTTAGGGCTTAAGGCCTGAAGTCCGAAAACCAGGGTATTAATACAGGGGCCTCAACCATTAGAATCCCCAGGGACGAACAGCAAGGCAATGTCGGAGCCTCAGTAATGACAGCAAGTTTCCCTTTAAAGGTTGTAAGCCTCCAATTTCCATCCAAACGACTTGGATCCTTCCCTTCGGAGGGAAGAAGCCTAAACCCTAAACCCTAAACCCTAAACCCTAAAACCCTAAAACCCTAAAACCCTAAAACCCTAAAACCCTTAAACCCTTAAACCCTAAACCCTAAACCTTAACCGTACAACTCACAGGTCTGACACAATAAGCTCTAAACCCAAAGCCCTAAACCCGAAAGACGAAGATCCCCCCCTAAAAAAAAGAGATGCCACTTGGAGGCCCAGGGGACTTTGTAAGTCGGTTATAAGTAGGGTTATAATTAGGGTAACTCCATTTAGGGTACTTATAACTCTACTTATGACCCACTTAACCCTCAACCCTAAACCCCTAAACCCCTAAACCCCTAAACCCTAGACCCTAAACCCTACCCTTCTAACCCACTTACTAAGTCGGACAAGCGGCTCGGTCACGCAGACCGTGCCGAAGACCAACTCGGACTCCGGGCAGATTTTCCGGCCGCTCTTCGGATTGATGAACTCCATCATAAAGTAGAAATGCCAGGACATGCCTGGGTTTAGGGCTTTAGGGTTTAGGGTTTTAGGGTTTAGGGTGTAGGGTTTACCTAAACCCCCAAAAAAGTAGGTAAAACAATGGCCCAAAACCCATAAAAGGCTATGATTCTACATACTTTTGGGGTCCAGGGGTTAGGGATTTTGGGGGTTTAAGAGTCCTGGGTCAGGATCTAGTCAATAAAAGTCGAAAGGCCACGACAGACCTCGGGAGCCCTGGTTTTTTGTTTTTTCGGTGCCTTTTTTGACAGAGCTCCGGATCCGAAGGAAGGCACTGAGCTCAGCAGAACGCAACTTGCGGGGGTTTCCGAAAGATCCGAAAATAGAGGACCCCAATATAGTACCCTAAATAGTAGGATCCTTATTATAAGGACCCCCAAATCAGGTAACCCTAATTTCGGAAACTCCCTTGTTAGGGCACCAAGATTCAAGATGATCTAAGGCGGGTGCCAAACTTGATGGTGTTGATCTGCGAGTTGGACATCATGAACCTGCATGCTTCGCAGAGCACAGTCAAGAGTATTATAGCCTGAATGCATCATTGGCACTCTAGTTTGAAATGGTCAAACCTTGCGACACGTCAATGTCTCCTTCCACCTCATCGCCATTGTCGCCCGGCTTACGGCATCGCAGCTGATACCATAGTGAAATCGATTCTGACAAGCACGTGGATACATACCACGAAAGCATGATGCTATGAGGTGTGAGAAGAAACTGCTGCGCCATCTACGTTTCTGCGATGCAGTCTGTTTCAAGGTTGCCAGGGCGCAAGAACAGCACACCGAGGGTGTCCAACCATCCGATCCATGCCGCATAGCCCGGAGATTTGTATACCATCTCGCCTTGCACCGTCACCGTTGCCAAAAATGCTGGTGCAAGCAGCAGACGAGTAGTAGTAGCTGTCCTCCTACCGCCTCTTCCACCACTCCTGCAACTGCTGCTGCTACTACTGCTACTTCTACTCCTACACCTCCTACTACTCCTGCTACTCCTGCTAACCCACTACTCCTCCTCTGCCTCCTCCTGGTGCCGCTGCTCCTGCTACTACCACTACCACTACCACTACCACTAGCACGACCACTACCACTACCACTAGTACTACCACTACCACGACTACCACTACCACTACCACTGGCACTACCACTACCACTAGCACTACCACTACCACTACGACTACGACTACGACTACGACTACCACATCTATTACCACACCACCAGTACTACTACTACTACTACTACTACTACTACTCCTGCTGCTACTACTACTACTACTACTACTACTACTACTGCTACTACTGTTACTACTGCTACTACTACACTACTACTACTACTACTACTACTACTACTACTACTACTACTGCTACTGCTACTGCTAGTACTACTACTACTACTACTACTACTACTGCTACTACTACTATACGAAGCCACGGCGACCACGACAACGAACTCCGCTTCTGCTCAAACTCCTCTGCTCTTCTTCCTCCTCCTCCTGCTAGAGCACCACCACCACCACCACCACTATTGTTGTTGTGAAGTGAATGGCCGGCTGTGCCTTCGGTGCATTCTTCCGCAAGTGCTTCAGCCGCGGTACACTCGTTGGCCTGCTCTCGCATAAGGGGCAAGTCTTCTCAGGGACGGGGTGTGCATGGGGGAGTAGTCCAGTATAAATGACAAGTCTATAGCAAACCCCCAAAAGTTGGAAACCGGATTAAGGACAATTAGTGCTGGGATTCCCTATACATGACTCTTAAGGATTGAGGCTAGCGGGTTTCCAACTTTTGAGCTCCTTCTATATATGCGAAGATTAGTGAACATTCGAGTTCAGACTAGGGCTAGTACAAAGAGCAAGGGTGGAGTTGGAGTAGTGTCAAAAGCGGCTGATTGCACGAATGAGTGGAAAGCAACTTTCGGAGGATGTGACACTGGTATAAACACACACACACACGGGTTCGTACACACACACACAGGGGAGAAACGCATATACACATACATATACATGTACATACATACATACATACATACATACATACCTACATACATGCATACACATACATACATACATACATACATACACATACATACATACATACATACATACATGCATACATACACACATACATACATCCATACATCCATAAATCCATACAGCCATACATCCATACATCCAAAAATCCATACATCCATCCATACATACGGACATACATACATACATACATACATACGTACACACATTCGTACATACACATATTCATACATGCATGCATGACATACATACATGCATACATACACACCGCTAATCTGTCCGGATGTGTGCATGTGTATATTTGTATATATGTGCATATGTAGATATGACATGATATGATATACGTTATACAAAGTACAGATGTGTGTATGTATATATATATATATTATATATATATATATATATAAAGTACACAGGCATGCACATGTATGCCTGCAACACATGTGCGCAATGTGCGTATCTGTGTGTGTGTGTCCTTCAGAGTTACACCGAAATGAAAGCTAGCTCTATGTACATACATAAAAATATATATACAGAGAGAGAGAGAGAGATATATATATATATATACAGACATGCCCTCTAGTTTTAAAACATGTATGTGCTGATCGATGTCTGTGTGTATATATATATGTGTGCTGTGAATTTGCTTGTGTGTGTGTGTGTTTGTCTGTCGGTGTGTGTGTCTGTGAGTGTACGTGCATGTTTGCATCTACTAAATATACACCCATGCATATATGCTGGTGGACATGCATACACTCTTGCTTAGTTTGAACACCATGTTCTTGCCAGAAGGTCAAACATGCCTAAACTACATAGATGCCCGCGCGCAGACACACCCACACACACACACACACAAACTCGCACCCACCCTAGCTCCCACCCTAAACCCTAAACCGTCAAACGCACACACGCACGCAGAGACCACAGATTCCTGCGCACACGGCGCATAATATACAAATGGAGCATGGCGCGGCGATCATGCTTCCAGGCCTTTCCCCCATACGGGAAGACCAGGGACATGAAGAAGACATTCAAACCTCGGGGAGGGCTGCTTAGTATTATATGATAATGCTCTGTAGTAGCAGTACAGTAGTAGTAGTAGCAGTAGTAGTAGTAGTAGTAGTAGCGGCCAGCAGCAGCAGCCGCAGCAGCAGCAGTAGTGTAGAATATTGTATGTCTACATGAATACATCTAATGATTATTATGACATCATGCCGCTGATTTCAACGAGCTCAGAACCCTGAAATCCTCGAAGCCCTGAACACCCCAACCCGCGAACCCTGAGCTCCTCACTTGGAGGCCCAAGGGACTTAGTAAGTGGGTCATAAGTAGAGTTATAAGTACCCTAAATGGAGGTACCCTAAGTATAAACCCTACTTATAACCGACTTACTAAGTCCCCTGGGCCTCCAAGTATTCCCATAAACCCTCAACCCCCCAAACTCAAACCTTCTTCTAACTATTCCCCTAAACCCTAAGCCTCAAACCCAAAACCCTTGTTCTATCTATTCCCCTAAATACTAAACCCTAAACCTGATTCCAACGATTCAGGCTCCTTAAAACTATTGGTTTCGGATCTGCCTAGAGACGTACTGAAACCCTTTCTACCGCATTCCGAAGCCCCCAACAGCCCCCGGGAAAGCCAGTGGGCCAAACTGTGAGAACGTAATGTAGGGGCCTTAATAAGGGGCTAGGGTTTAGGGCTCTTAGGGTTTAGGGTTTAGGTTTAGGGTTTCGGGTGGTGCCTTAATATTTAGAATAGGGTTCCTTTACAGTCCAGGGTTCCTTGAATGGTTACTATAAGGGCTGTACTATAAGGGTTTAGGGTATAGGGGCCTTGATAAGTAGAACAGGGCTTTCGGGGTTCCTTATTATAGCTATAGTATACTATATCCCCCCCCAAACCCTATTCTAATTAGTAAGGCCGACCCTTAGGGTAAACCCTAAACCTTGAACCCCCGAACCCTGGGTCCCTTGGCCGTCAACCCTTGTAGCCACCATGGAGGTTGCATGGGGTCTTAGGGGTTAGGGTTGAGGGATGCTCTTTGTTGAGGACCTGGGGAGTAATTTAACTAGTAATTTAACTTGGCTTTTAGGGGTTAGGTTTGCCGGCTGAGGGAGTAATACGGGTTTCAGGGGTAAGGGTGTAGATCATCCCTCAGTTCGAAATGCTTTCCCTGTAAGCCTTCTACATCGCCAGCTTATGCAGCACACTATAAAACACGAGCAAAACCTAAGCCCTAAACCGAGCACCCTAAACCCTAAGCCCTAAACCCTAAGCCCTAAACCCTAACCCTAAACCCTAAACCCTAAGCCCTAAACCCTAAACCCTAAACCCTAAACCTAAACCCTAAACCCTAAACCCCTAGCCCATGACAGCAGCCCGGGGCCGGGGCCACGCAACTTTCTTTGCATCCTTCAGATCTGCATCTGTAGTCTTAGCTCCCCAATACCCAACCTTTACACGGGTTGGGTTCTTATGACTTAGTAGTAGCCTGAAAGTTTAACTTTGTATTTCCCTGGCTT
>CAJNJA010018234.1:0-10019 GCA_905231915.1 Symbiodinium necroappetens | reverse complement strand
ATGTATGTGTATATACATACACATATATCTATATTGATAACTATAAAAATATATGTGAATGTGTGTACATATATACATATCGATGGATGTATGAATATTAATATATCCCTTATCCTTTTCTATATGTGTGTGTGTGCGTGTATAAATATATATATATATATAAATTATGTATGTACCAACATATGTATATGTACATGTGTGCGGGTGTTCTTCGGTCACCACGGAAACGCCTGAGCTTCCTCCTTCCATTATTTTTTCTATATTATGATTACAACTTGTCTTGTTAGTGTGTGTGTGTGTTACTGTTATTTTGGTTACCTTCAATGCTATTACTAGATGTTGTACATTATGGTTAGTATCTTTGTAAAGCACCACGACATGCCTTGCATCATCGAGAGTCCCTAACTGCGACTCGAGGTGCATTCACTGATGCCTCCGATGAGGAAATCGATGTGCTACTGGCTAGAGTTTAGGATCTGCGAGTGAAAAGTTTTAGGGTCAGTTGCAAATTTACCCCTAAACCCTACACCCTAACCCCTAAACCCTGAACCCCTTCGCTCCCTGAGTCACCATAGATAGAACAAGCGTTGAGGCTGTGGGGGGAGGTGTTGGGCGTTTATCGGCTTTTCGATCTATCCAGTCTCCTTTCTGAAGGCCACGTCGAATCTCAAAGGGTCCGACGTAACTGTATAGTAGAATGTCGCGGCTTCTATATTATTATGGGAATTATTATTATTATTAAAGTAAGTGTCTCCCATAACACTACACAGGCCCCTGAACCCAAAGCCGTAAGGAAATCTCACGTCTGCAGACCTGGCTCTGGCAAGCAGAATGGACCGACCCACCCGGCATGAGCTCTCGGCCACTGGGTTTCGGCGCAAACATTCGGACAGTGGGTTTAAGGGTTTAGGATTTAAGGGTTGTGGGCTTAGGAATAAGTGCCAATTTCAAAAGTCTACACATTCGAGCCCAAAATCCCCAATAGCTGAGAGTTCTACACCTCGCAAGGTATGGGATTTATAGCCCTCCAAACGGGGCAGACCCAGACCCTGTTTCGGAAAAAAGTCTATACATGACGGAGACCCGCAGGGTTTGTGAAAAGACAGAAACATTGAGGGTCTCTGGCACGGGAACTTGACTGCGAGGAGGAACAAGACAGTCATTAAACTATACCCTAAAAGTACAACAATAGAAGCACAACGCACAGCGACTCCTTGCAACCCAAACCGGTGCTCGGGCGTCATGTCAGCGCATCAAAGAAGATGGAAGCCGCCACGGCTCCGGGATCAGCATTGCCTGGTTGCAAGTTTAGGGGCACCATAGCTCAAAGGGTTCAAGATGAGTTACGGCAGCTGTGCCTATAAGAAGTTTAGGCCCAAAATTTAAGCTCTAAACTTGCCCTAAACTCTAAACTCTAGACCCTAAGCCCTAAACCCTAAACTCTAAACCCTAAACTCTACCAGAGGATCGGTGGACATAGTACCTCGGGGACTCATCGGCTTCTCGTTGGTTCCATGAGTTCTTTGCGCCCACTTACGGTTCAGGGACTTACAAAACTAGGGTTTAGGATTTACGGTTGAGAATAGGATAGCCGCATGTATCACTACTTACAGACCTGGTCAAGGCACAGATAGTCGTTCTTGTGATCCGTTACAAGTATAGAGCTGCTGAAACAAAGGCATAAAACAACGAAAAGAAAAGACTATAAGCCCCCCCCCTAGTTCCAGGTCCCCGGATCCTTTAGTACACCCTGAAACCCGTTTGGCAATCCTTAAGTTAAAAGTCGCCCTGATCTTGAACCCTTGGAGCTGCGCTTCCTACGTCTCCCCTCCCAGATCGTGCTTTAAAGCCCTTGATTAAGGAATATATACCTTAAAACAAAGTAGTCGGATCCCTAATATGATTTAAGGCATATTCCTTAGTTAAGGAACCTACCTTACAGGTAGTAGGATCCCTAATATGATTTAAGGGTATATTTCCGGTAATCTCCGGAAGGTCTGGGCTGGTCCCAATGCCAAAGCTGTGACTGTCATGTGCTCCCCGGTAGGATCGCCCGAAGTTCGAGAAACCTAACCAAAAAAAACGAAGGCACCCGAAACCCGGCTATCAAATTCTAGGGACCTGCATGAAGGGAAAAGGCTTCCTTTGAGGCTGCTTTGAAGGAGTTCCAAGGGTTAGCATAAGGCTCTACAACATAAGGGCCCGAGCCCGAAGAAGTTGCTAACGGTTCTGAAAACACACAGCCTCAACAGCCTCAAGCCCTCATAAAGCACTGAAGCCTCCAAGCCCCACATCCAAAACATCTGAAACCCAACCCGGCGGCTGAGTACAAGAGCCGCAAGGATAGGCTGTTGCTTGAACCTTTAACTCGGATTCTTGAATACGCGAAGCCATGGAAGGACCATACCGATACTAATTTCAGGGAGCCCTGCGTGAAGGATACGAAACGGTTTACGGCTTGGGGTTTTGCGTAGCGCTTAATTTTGAACGAAACCCCCCTTTAAGCCCTAAATCTGGAACCCGCCAAACCCCATGAGAAAATCTCGGCTTATAGGAGTCCTGGCCTTTGAGAACACTTTCTGGTACGTTCTCCGATCGCCCAGCCTGGTTGAAAGACACACAGTATGTATCCAAGGTAGAACAAACATGTGGCAGCCTTCGTGGATTGAAAAGGATTTGGGAGAAACTGTTTGTTAGTTACTTCTGAGAAGGCTACAAAGAAGCCCAAAAAATAACAGTGGTATGGTAAGTTTCCCGGCTTTGCAATTTCTTGCCTTTGCAGCTCAACGATTTGGGAGGGTTTCGGGATTTGAGACAGGTAGTGCCTCAGCCGCTGCTGCAGCCCAGCGCTCAATGTCGCATTGCAACTTCGAGCCCTGAACCGGTACCCAGAGAGCCCAGCATCCCACAAAAAACATGCTTCAATGCACCTAGCGGAGGGCTGGTGCTTTGGAGTTCCCCAGGAACCAAACCACACTAGGGAGTTGTCAATACTTAGAACAGGGGAAAATAGGGCATGTCAACCAGAAGGGGTCAGGTTGACCTGAGACCACGGCAGGGCGCTCACTGAGTTTCAGCATCTTAAGCATTAAGGATCCTACTGTTTCGCATAAGGAGGGTTTAGGGTTTGGGGGGTTGCGATGCAAACATGCAGAACTCCTGCAGTAGAGCGCGGTAAGGCAGAATCGCAAAATCTCGATCCTTGAAGTCTGGGCAACCCAGAAGCTCTGAACTACACATCCTGGTCCCTGAGACCTACACCCTAAGCCGTAAAGGATCCAACCCCCAAAAATCCCGTGGCTTTCCTGTGGACCCTTAGAGCAATCTTGGAAGGAGCCCTACAGCCAGCAGTAGGGTTTTGGGGGTCAGGGTTTAGGGCGACACCCCCACGCCAGTCTCTTCAGAACCCAAGGCTATCTAGTCGAAGCCATTACAGAAACCCTGCAACCCCAAGCAAGCCTCAAAACCCAAAAGATCCCGAACCCTCAACCCCTGAACCCTTTGACCCTAAACTCTCGAACCCTAAGCCGTATACAGCCAACAAAGGATGCCTTGGGCTTCATCTCCTTCGTCGCCTCGGCGCCGGCCTTGGCCGCCTCTGCTGCGCCTCTCTGAGCAGTTGCGGGATCCATCAAGGGGCCCTAAATCGGTTGTTCTCCTTCGGGTTTAGGGTTTATAAGGTTTTAAAGTTTAGGGTTTATTATGGCCCTAAATCGGTAGTTCGTCTAAATTACCCATAGGCTGCTAAGGAGTTTTGTGGTTTATGTTTACAGCTCTATAAAATAATCCCAAAAAGGAGCTACTTAGGGGCCTATGGGTAGAGTCTTTATTTGGGTCTGCATTATACGAGTGCCGTACTATCTTGGGGGACCTAAAAATGGACCCTAGTTCAGAGAACTACCCAAATAGAGGGCTCAAGGGCCGCTTTCAGGGTCCCTTCAGGGCTCCTTTTGAAGGGTTCTCTTCAGGGCTGCCTTGTATAACAGCTCCTTGAATGGATCTTTTCAGGGTTTAGGGTTTAGATTCTAGATTACCCTACATCTTAAGAGCCCTAAACCCTAAGCCCTAAACCCTAAATCCTAAAAGCCCTAAGCCCTAGACCCTAAATCCTAAAAGCCCTATAAACCCTAAGAAGCCGTAAAGGAAAGCCCAACTCCGCAACACGGCGGCGCCTTTGAGGCCTTGGTCCGCCAGGAGCGCTTCGGCCGCCGGGAGCAGAGAATCGAGCATCGTCCGGGCACCTGTATAGCATTTGGAATATTTTCCCTCCCACCGAATATGTAGGATGCAGGGTTTAGGGTTTAGTATTTCGGGTTTAGGGTTTAGTATTTAGGGTATTGTATTTAAGGTTTATAGTGAACCCCAGAAAGTTGGAAACCCGGGTTAGGGTGCTGCGAACCCCTGTTGCGGATTGTTTCTAGTGGATTTCCAATTTTGGGCTTCTACATTCAACAGTGCCCTGTAGAGGCTTCAGGATCGTAGGATCTAGGTTGAGGGTTTAGGCTTCTAGGGTTGAGGGTTAGGTTTAGTTGGGGTTGAGGTTTTTGGAGCTTGCTTCTGGATTTTTCCATGGTTTGATGTACAGAAAGGTCGGTCCTGGAGCCTGGGTTTTAAAATAAGGGTTGCAAAAGGAGTGCTGTAAGGTGCCGACGCGAGTTCTATGAGGATGGCGTATGGGTTTGTAGTGGATTTCACGGCCCAAAAGACCCAGTAGTGACAGTAGTGAGAATGCAGGATTGGCTTTCGGAGATTACAGGACTATGAGGTAGATGGACCCTTACAGGCTTCTGGGCTTGTGTGGTGTCTGGGAGGTTAGCGTGTTGTTGTTGATTTCGTATGCAGAGGAGTCTGAGGACTTTCTGGACGACCAGAAACCTAACCCCAAAGCCCTCCCCACTCCGGTCCTGCTTCGATCGAGGTCTCGGGAAGGATGCTCCAACTTGCAGATCCGAAAGAGGAGGCCGTTTAAAGAGTTTATGATTTAGGGATATGGGCTATGGGGTTCGAGGGTTGCGGATCCGAAAGACCGCATAAAACAGCTGACATATACCCGGTTGCTGGAATCCCTGTTCCAACGGCCCTCAGACCGAGCTTGCAGTCACGTGTCTTCTCCCGCAACCCTCTTTCCCAAAGCCCGGACCTTTGCCCGCGCCACCTGCTTGCATCATAGCCTCAAGGCCAGCCATGAAGGCCTGGAGCAAAGAACGATGTTTGGGTTTGGGGTTCGTTAGGGTTTTAGGGTGTTTTCGGGTTTAGGGCGTTGGGGTGCTAGGGTTTCAGGTTTAATGGTTTAGGTCTTCAGGGTTTAGGGCTTTAAGGTTCCGAGCCCTGTGAGGTCGTGTTGTGACGTCGTTCGGTCTTCAAGTCATCATGTCAACCTGAACCCTAAAGTCCCCGAACCCTTACCGCGATGGCTCAAGGTTTATAGGCCCCCCCACCCCCCCTGATCCTGCAGCCCTGACACCCGAACCCTCGCCCCCCCAAAGCCTAGATATTCATATCCCACACTCACCCTTGTAGAACCCGTTATCAAGGCGCACCCCCAAAAAGGAAGCTTTTCTCATCTCAAAGTCCAGGCGCTCTTGGGCCCGAGGTCGACCAGCTGTTCGCCTCCTTCCCCAAGGCGCCGGACCTCGTTCGTTTCGACTCACTCGCACTCGGCTGGCGGAGCTTGCTACCGGGACATCCATAGCGCTTCAACAGCGGAGAGCTAGGGCACACAAACAAATGGTGAACAACCAAGGCTAATCAACCATAAACCATGACCCTTTGCTCTCAAGGCTGGTAATGTTTGGATATCCACTGTCACGGGTCTCCGTGCCCGTATGCCTCAGCTACTCGGTACCCACCGTTTCAAAAACTTCACTCATGGGTTCTGCAGAGCTAATTGAAGTGAAGATGATCTGATCTGTACTTGGTTGGTTTAAGGTTTGGGGTATTCGGCTCGTAGGCTTGAATATAGGGCCCTTAATGATGAGAATAGGGTTCTGGGGTATGCTATGCTATAAGTATAATAACCTAGCCTCTGCGGCCATAGTTTTCCAGGCTGCTTCGAACAGCCGTGTTTAACCCCTGAGCGACCGCATATGACCCGACAGGCCAATCGACATATCAAACTATATGATGTTGATGGAAGCGGATACGTTTCATCCTACCCCTCAGCACGACACGAACAATAGAAGCGGACGCATTTCATCTGACAGTTTGAAAGTGCACCCAAACAGACGCAGACTCATGTGACCCGACAGGGGATCACCAGATCTTTGACATCGACCCGAAATGCCCACCCCAGAAAACCACAACAAGTCCGAAGCTCAGGCTCTAGGCTTTAGACGCATCCGTCATCGTGAGAAGGCCGTTTGGGGCCAGCCCACAAAAGCGTGGAAAGAGCATGAGACACCGTGAGCAAGGTCTGCCGTGGGCCAGCCGTAAGTCTAGATAGACTCTTGCGGGACCCACCTGTGACTCTTGTGGCAATTCGTGAGAAACTGTGAGAAGGCCGCTGACAAAAGCGTGATAAAAAGTGAGCAGGCCGTTTGGTGGCAGCCCACAAAAGCGTGAGAAACCGTGAAAAGGTCTGCCGTGGCCTGGCCACAGACCAGATGGCCTCTTGATTGAACAAACTGTGACCCCTGAGCAAACCGTGAACACTTTCTGAGCCGTTTGGTTTTGGCCTTGAGAAAAAGCACTGGAAAAGCCGGCTGTCCGAGTCAGCAAGTCTCAAAACATGGTCGGGGAAGATCTAGCTGTTCGGGGCCGGTGGTCTCACACCCCAGTCGGGGCAATTTGAGGCTGTCGGGGGTTCCCGCTGGGCATTGATGGGGATGGGTTCTATCAAGGGCCAAATGCGTCCGTTCAAACCGGATTTTCGAACAGCCGAGTTTTACCCCAGGCCAATGTCAACGCCTAGGGTTTTTTGTTCTGTCTGTTGGAAGCATAATTAGGGATATAAGAAGCCCCCCCCTAAAAAATAGTATTAGTAACTAATTTAGGCCCCTATATATAGCCCTTTAAGGTTTAGGGCGTGATAGGCAATCTGACTAAGGTTTATACGATTTGGGGCTCTCATCTTCCAGGGCATAGGCTTTAGGGTTTAGCGTTTTTTGATCTTTTGGTGCTTTCAAGGTTTAGAGTTTGCGGTTTAGGGCATTTTATCTTGGGGGGTTTAGGGCTTAGAGTTTAGAGTTTAGGGTATATGGCTAGCAAGGATACCAGAAACTGCCATCATCCGAGGGATCGGCAACCGAGTCCGTCTAGGATGCAAATTCGAAACCTACATCCCCGAAAGTCCCGTAGCCATGGATCCCTGAATAGCAAGGACAGCTCGAGTCATGAAGGATCCATCATAGCATTGGTGAGGCCCGGCTCCACGAAGCGCCCTTACTCGCCAAGACGGGAGTCCAAGATGCATTCCCATGAACATGATGCTCAGAAGAACGCCGCTGGAGCCGCCCATGGTCCTCTTCAATCGGGATTAGACCCTGAACACTAAGGCTCGGACACCACAAAGGCTGCATCCAACGCTAAGCTTTTCGGAGTAGTCGGTTTTGAAGGTTGGCCGGGGCCGCGTTCTCGACATAATTCGTCAGCTACTGCTCCTTCAGCAGATGCTGTATAAGCCTTAAAGCACCGCTGACCCAGTAACCTACTACCGAGGCAGCTGAGCACTTGCCTAAACCCTAAACCCGAAGGCAGTGGAGCGCTCTGCTCCGACACCGGCTTCAAAGCTGAGGCCCTTGCCCACTTTCCGAACAGAACACTATAGAGGCCGTTAAGAATTGAACTCAGCTTTTCGGCTTTGGGGTTGCAATCATCTAATGATCATAGGGACTCTATGGAATACTCGTGGTAATTGAGCATTCTAGCTGAGCCAGATTATCGGCTAGGCCTCAAATGACTGTGCAGCCTAAACAAACGGCACTTAGCTTCGCACCCACTAGGCTCACTCACCATCTTCCGAACTCTAGCATAGTACGAAGAGCGTCTGTAGAGGCCTTAGGGAACTTAGCGCCACCCTAAACCCTAAACCCCACCAGTCCTGCCCAGAATATCAGAGAGGCAGCCACACAATGCTTTCGGGTCGGCGAGGGGCAATCGCTCCTGTGAATCCAAGCTGGAAGTATGACAGAATTGTGTTATAATGTACTTGCCGTGGTTTTAATGTGCTATCATGTCACATGCTCTAATATTCACCTGCTCGAATATACAACGATTGACAACAAATTACTAAAGGCATCGTGTACGCTTTCGCATGCCAGAATGTGTACCGGTATCCTGTTCCCTGAAATGCCCTCCTGAACGAGCATGCCTTTTCGATAACAGGGAAAGGTTTGAACCATGTACCAAGATCCTATTCAAGCCTAACATGTCTGAAATTTCTGACCCTCAAACTTCCAGCAAACCCCGCGAACAACAACGAACTCAAGCCCTGAGGGTTTAGGGTTTAGGGTCTCTTGACTCTGATCTCTCCTGATTTCCCCAGAACCCCATACATCCCTACCCTACCTGTTAGAACCTCAGCCCCAACCGCACTGAGACCACAAAAAAACACTTTCATCCTGGACCTCAAATGGGGGTTTCCGAAAATAGGGGACCCTAATATAGTAGCCTAAATAGTAGGATCCTTATTATAAGGACCCCAAAGGAGGGTATCCCTTATTTTCGAAAGTGCCAAATAACCCCTTCATCCTGGACCCTGGACCCCAACGCGCATTATAGTAGACTGCAGTGCCTTACAGTGTATTGTTGTATACTGTAAGTATATTCCCGCATATATATATATATATACATACATGATATAGTGATATATTCATGTTATATCGATAGAAAGCACATTGCACTACATCATCGACAAAGTACATGAAAGTATCTTGAAGCATACTATAGCAAGTACATTGCAGCAATGTTTATCATAGTAGGCTCCAGTACACTTGGTACAGTCTACTGTCGTAATTTCTTCGTGGCTATGGTTATTAGCAATGCAATATTTGCAAGGGTTATCCTGGTCTGCCAAGACCGAGCTAGCAGCTTTAGCCATGGTGGAGCCGCAATCTGCGTCGCCCACCTCGGCTGCCGGGGTGCTGGGATGTTAGGGTTTAGGGTTTGGGTTTAGCCTTCGTACACACAGTCAGAATCCTAAACGCCAAACTTTTTTTTGAACCCAGACTCTGCTGGCCAAGCCTGAAAACCTAAACCGTTTCAGCACAAAGCTTCAACCCTCAACCTTAAACTGTTGAACCCTGTATACACCCTAAACCCTACACTCCGTGTGTCCCTGGCATTGAGGACTCCCTCTCGAACTCCATCGGGCGTGGTGACACGGCGTAAAGCGTTTAGAGTTTTGGGTTTGCGGCGTAAAATTGTGGTAAGGAATACTCCTAAAATAGATCTGTACTGGTCATCAATACTATCGGCACTTTATACGAAGCTTTAAAGGAGGGTTCCTTTAGGTGATCTATACCTGTTGGACCCTTGCAGGGGCATGGGTCTCTGTGCTCAAGGTCTACCTTGACTACCAGAAGCTGCTGCTTCATGGACCCGAAAAAGTTCCTTCTGCGGGCTTCTATTGAAATCCTAAGAAAAGGTAGGCAATCGTAGCTGAAGATATGGATTGCGATTTAAGGCTGATGGAAGGGGGGGAGGCCTTTTGGAGATCCCAATCCACTGTGTAGCGTGGATTTATGTTTAGGCAGCCATTTCGGAGATGTCGGTTTCGGGAATTTCTATGCGACGAGGTGGTTAGCGGTTTTGGGCGGTACACTGAGCGACACCGGGACAACTACTCCCCAACACAATGCCTGTCCAGGTATATCGCAAGTCGAGATGTATGCATACAAGCGCATGAGGACTGTGCATTTCGGTTACACAAAATTTGCACAAATTGTCCGGATGTGTCAGTCCCGGTAACGATCTAAAGCACACATATGCGGGTACTGGGGAATGACAGCTTGTGTGTCTTATCCTCTTTCGTTCTCTCTCTCTCACTCTCTCTCCCTCCCTCTCTCCCTCTCCCTCTCCCT
>CAJNJA010018233.1:0-10673 GCA_905231915.1 Symbiodinium necroappetens | reverse complement strand
GCCTTGCTGTAGGGCCATTTGTGAACTCCTGCCAGGTGTCCGCGGATGCACCAACTGAAGCAGGAAAAGTCCTCCGTACGAGGGTTCCAACAACAGCGCTTCTTTGCAATGACATCAGGAAGAGCACGATGGGCACCAACCTGAAAATCGTCGCCAAAGATGGGAGCAGGCGGTAGGTTTCTCATCTGCTCGCCCGGGCTGACCAAGAGATATATGTGTTTGATCCCTCCGATCATCTCCCTGGACCCTCGAAGCCTTGCTGCCTCTAAGTGCTCTTCTAGTTTGAGCCGGCTTGTCTCCATGATGCTTCGCATCCTTTGGTCAGGATCTGCGCCTGGCAAAGATATCCAGACCGAAGGTTCAACCATGTAGTGACCGGACACAACGACCGCCTCGTCTCCCTCCGCATCGGGGTCCGCGGTCAGAATCTCCAGGTCAAACTTAACCTTGACAAAGAAACTCAGATTCAATCTGAGATGTGTGTCCAAGCTCGCCCGCAGAGCCCACATCGAAGCTATTGCCAAAGTGCCGTTTTGTGGAGGGTTCACGACGTACTGGCGAAGAAACCAAGAGTCGTCAGGACGTAGTCGCGATTCCCTGACACTCACGCCCAGCAAAGCCGCGAGATAAGGAGCTGCCATGCAGACCAAGGGCTAATCGAAGATCTTGTGTAATAAATTATAGCAACTCTTTTCATAAAGCTACCTGCACTTCGCACGTGACATCGAGAACAACATGCGATCATGCCTCTGCTGACTGGAACGAGCAAACGCGGCGCAGACAGAACTTGCTTGGATTGCTGGCACACTTAGCCTGAGTAATGCACTAGCTATAGCAACGCGCACTCAGAGTTCCTGGCAGCGAAGATGACAACGTAGTCGGAGCGGAGACCTGGGCACGCCAGATGTTTTGACAAAAAAGACATTGGCTTTGACACGCATTCTTCTAAGCAGGACGTCTTGCGTAGTTGACCGTAAAAACCGCTATAGCAGCATCTCGTGTCGCGCTGTGCCCGGTCATGTTCGCTTCCGGTGAAGTTATGGAGCACATCTTCTCGTTCTTAGGGGTCATCGTGGATAACTTTGCCGAGATAGACTGCACTCGATGCGCAGATCCCAAGTTTGGTATGATCCTGAGCTTGTCAGTAGCCAGTCGCAGCTGGCACGCTTGCTCTGCACAAACTCGGCAAAGCTCGCTGCAGGCAGCTCGCCTCTACCATGAAGCAGCCATGCAACAGCTGCGCCGTCGTTGGGTGGAAGTGTTTCCCTTCATATGCAGCGAAGAGCAAGCCAACGAGGAGTTCTTGCATTTCGTGCAGAATGCGAATGAGCACAGGCCGGTGGTCCTCAGACAGCTCATTCGGGATGAGATACCTTTTTTGGAGGCTGAGGATAAGCATGCACACATCCAGTATTTGGTGCATTCGTATCTTGAAGAGCGCGCGCTCCAGGAATCAGACGAGCGATCTTGAGCGTTTAACCTGAAGCTTGACCATATAGGTTTATGAAGTCAGTCAATATACCTGGAGCCTAGCCATACGAGCTAAAGATCTTGATGCGCACAAATCTCGCAATAAGAAAACTACAGCAGCTGCACGTAAAGGACACATGTGGCACTTGAATACACTCGCCGTACCCTTGACTGCACTCAAAGCGCCCGACAGCGCGAAGATGGTGAAGTAGTCGGGGCCGTGGGGCCCCTCAAATAGTCCTCAGATTCTGTGACGCCCAATGTCGGCTAGAGAAACCTCAGGGCCCTCAAAACGGCCCAAACCACCCCCAGAATCCAGAGTCGTGGGGCCCCTCAAATAGTCCTCTGTTCTGTGACGCCCAATGTCGGCTAGAGAAATCTCTGATTTTCAAGGTCAGAGCCCTCAAAACGGGGAATTTTTGAAGCTGCCAAACCACCCCTCAGAATCCAGAGTCGTGGGGCCCCTCAAATAGTCCTCAGATTCTGTGACGCCCNNATGTCGGCTAGAGAAATCCCTGATTTTCAAGGTCAGAGCCCTCAAACGGGGCATTTTTGAAGCTCCCAAACCACCCCCCCAGAATCCAGAGTCGTGGGGCCCCTCAAATAGTCCTCAAAATCCGTGACGCCCAACGTTCGCTAGTGAAGGCCTAGAAATCCAAGCTCCAAAGCACAACATGAAGGAAATCTGGGCAGTCATGTCAAAAGGTCCCCAGCTGCCTTGCATGGGCTCCCTCAAAAAGTTGTCAGATTCCGTGATGCCGAATGTCTGCTAGAGACATCCCTGATTTTGAAGGCCAGAGGCCCCAAAACGAGTGAAATTTTGAAACGTTTCCCAAACCACCCAAAAAAATCCACAGTGTCCTGGAGCCCCTCAAAGAGTCCTCAGATTCCGCGACGCCCAATGTCCGCTAGAGTTACAACTTTCGCAGCTTAGGAAAGATTGGAAATCCTTTATTTAGTTTTTTTGCATTCCGGAGTGAATTCCAGAGTGAATTGGAAAGTGCATTCCGGAGGATGGTCAGTTTCTGATGTGAATTCCTAACTGCATTCCAGGTGCAGGGCTGCTACTCAATTGTGTTCCTAAGTGAATTCCCGCTGCACGGCCTGTTAAGAGCAATACCATGGCAGTTTCACCTACGGGACCTAGGATGTTCAATACTGCTAGCCCTATCTGCCCTATCTGATCTAGATTCTAGATGTCGTCGAAGCCCGAGCTTCTCTAGACTGTATGTGTCTACTAAGCCCATGCCGACCCCAAGACCCCAGGGCCCCAAGACCTACGACACCACAATCACGTGATCGAAACGGAGTGATCGCAGTAGACCTCGTCCATTGTGGCTCGCGGGCCAAGCCACCCAGACCCGCTTACCCCTCGGCCCTAAGTGACCCACCCAAGCCGCGGCTGCAACCGATTGGAGCCTAAGGCCTAAGGCTTACAAGGACTAGAGCATTACTACGACGTCAGAACCTGTTGTTGGCATCCATCAAAGGGGGCTGTTGCTGCTGTAGCTCTTGTAGGAGGCCATAATGCCATAACATGGGTTTGGCAATGGTTCCCGGGCCTGAAGAGTGGCAGAATTGCACTTTAAACTCTAAACTCGAGACTCTAAGCTCTGTGGCGCGTGCTGTTTCAATGTCACCTGTGGATAAACGGACGATCGAAACCTAAACCAGAACACCCGGCTCGCTGGTCACCAATGTTTCGCTGCTGCCCAGTGGTCTGCAATGCACGTATGCAGGAGTCTCTGTCAGGACCTCCGGTGGCCCCAGCGATTGGCACGCAAGCAAGGTTACGGGAACCTACGAAGGCTCAGATGGCCCTGCGTGGCAACCTGTCGCTGCCAAGCCGATGTTGAGCGACATCTGGGGAGTCTGCGTCAAAGCCTTGAGTCTAGGTCTAAGCCTAAGCCTGGGCCTAAGAGAACATCTAACAGAATCTAACAGGTACTGACGAGCGTGACTGCAATGACACCCGTGGTAGTAAGATGAACTGGAGGGCTGAGGAGTCGTAAGTTAGTAAGTAGGAGTGACTAGTGACTAGTGTAGTGGCGGGTGACTCGGGCACCGGGTCGCCATAACAAGTCAGGAGGTGCTGATACTGGAAACTCGCGAACAGCAGCAGCAGCAGCAGCAGCAGCAGCAGCAGCAGCAGCAGCCTAGGACTACGACTTGACTAGAATAGGACCTGGACTAGAACTCGGTGGAGAAGCGAGGTAGGGGGACTGGAGATTAAGAGGATTAGGGTAATGATTAGGGCCTAAGGCCTAAGGTTTAGGGCGATTAGGGCGTTTAGTGTAAGGTGTACAGTGTAACGTGTAAAGTTTAGTGACATGTATTAAATAGTTTGGTGACTGGGGTGAAGAACATGGCTCAGCTGCGACTCAAAACTGAACTGCTGTTACCGACACGGCAATGAAAAACACTGCTTCGTGCCTGGAGCTTCGATGTGCAAAAGTTTGTCCACGGCACATCTCCACTGAAAGGACACGAGACTCAGGCCTATGCCTAGTCACGAGTCGCCCCGGTTGCCTAGTACCTAGGATCCCGTTCCACGACAAATAGTCAGCAAAGTGGGTGGATCATCTCACTCGCCAAGCCGTGCTTGCCTCCGACAAGCTTCTTCTCCATCGCCGCGCACAAGTTGTCCTTCTCGTCCTGTGTGAAGGTCAAGGCTTTGAGGATCACCTGCTCAATCATCACGGTGGCTGCACGTTGGTACCCAGCCTTGCAGCCGCTTGCTGTTTGCTCCAACTGCGACAAAGCATCACGCGTCCCTTGCGCGTGGTACTGCCAAACCACTGAGTCTGGCTCCGCAAAATCAGAGAATTTCTGGCAGAAGCCCATAGCAGCTTCGATGGCCTGCATCCCCAAAAAAACACACTACACCACCAAGCAGGCCTCACGGCCCACATTTCAGTCTAAAGCAGTATATAATAACATAGTACAGAGGCTGGACTATCGCTTTTTGCTGCGCATGACCAGAACCTACGATGACTCCGTCAGATTTATTAAACTTACATACAGACCTACTAGTTGTACATACAAATGTACCAGAACTAGAATACAACTTGAAACTTGAACCTGCAAGTTGCAGCTCTTGAGACCCTTGCGGCCTTGTCCAGCTTATCCACACCAGCCTTGAGGGCTGGGCCGTCCAGCGTCCGGATGGTCTTGGCGGCTGCCTTCTTTAACTCGGAAATCTCCGCATCCTCCGGCACGTCTTGTCTCCACCACTTTGGCCCCTTGGAACTGAAGCCCTGCAGCAGCTGGTCTGCCGAGTCCAGGGTGCGCTGCACCGCAGTTTCCAAGGCGGCTGCACGCAAGCCCAGGGAATCCTCCAGAACGGCGGATGACATTCCGGCGTTGAACGGCTGCATGGGATCCAAGCTGCCAAGGATGTGGCCTGTAGGCAAATCCTGGACAGCCTTCCGGAATCTGGCGTCTGCGTCCGCCAAACTGGACTTGCTTGCGCCAAGCTTGCCAAGCAAGACATCATTGGGATCCTTGGCAATTCGCGAGTTCGGGGTAGCTGTGGCATCGCCCTCATACTTCGACAGCATGCTCACAAAGGTGGTCCCCAACTTCAGCACGGTCATGGCAGCAACACAGATCTTGTAGACGTCGTGATCATTGCCATACTTCAGCTTCAGGAGCACTGGAATCGTGCCAGCCGCCAGCTTGTTCAGTGTCGCCGCATCGATCTCCTGAGCCACCACCTGCAAAACATTGAATTATCTTATACTGAACGTTACAATATGGAATCGGTATGTTATTTCCACGGCTGGACAACATGTGAATCTCAAGTGCTACGACGCTGCTTTGCCTAGGCTACAGGCCTAGGGCCTAGGGCCTAGGGGCGTAGAGACTGCTGTCATGATCAACACCAGGGACTCGATTTGTCGCGTGGCTTATAAAGGCTTGCTTACACTTAAACTTACTAAGTTACTGGCTTATACGGTCCGAGGCCTTGCCCGTGACTGTCTTCACCAGCTCCGCTAGGAGGTCGTCGAAATTGTTCAAGAAATCCTGCGTCACTGTCGTGCTGTCGCACGACCGGACGAGCTGAGACAACTTACCGTGGTCCACGTTCCTCTTTTGGCAAACCTCCGCTTCCAGGTAGACTCGGAGGTCGCAGCACGCCATCGCGCCAATATTCTGGGTCATGAAGCCCTCCACCTCCCTGATCCTGTCGAGGACGCTGGGCACCTCAGTGTACTTCGACAGGGTCTGGATTAGCGTCTGCACAAATGCATGCGAGATCTGGGAGGCATCGCTCTGCATGAGGTCCTCGCAGCACGCCAAAAGCTTCTTCACGAAAAGTCCTTCCTCCTTCTCTACGTGGCCTTGCCGCAGACCTGGCTTCACTTCCTGCAGAAGTGTGACGATCTGCACAATGTCGTCGTGCTTGAGCGTCAGGTCGCCTCCCAATCGCTTCCTCAGCATCTGCACTTTCGGCTCCAGCGTTTTCGTGGAGGCTGCCGTCGTCACAACCTCAGACAACTTGGAGGAAAAGAAATCAACGGAGAGCGCCTGCTTGATCGTCTTCTCCACCAGACTGCTGCCTTTGTACTCCGTAAACAGAAGAACATCATGAACAGTAGGCTTGTCCTCTAGGTCGTCCATGAGGGAGCTGTTAGCCAGCAAGAGCAAACACTTGCAAAGCCTGCAGCTGCGCTGCACACTGTCAGCAATGCTCTTGACTTCCGTCCACTGATGCCCTTTCATATCGTCCAGTTCCTCACGTATTTTGCTCACGGCCTGGAGGTAGGCATAGCTCATTGCGCACAACTTGTCGATCTGGTGCTCTCCGTCCGAAACCGCACCAACGAACTGGGAGCTTGTCCAGACATTGTCCATGCAAACAGCAATTGCCTGCCGCAGCCCGATGCTGCACTACTATCACGAAGCGGCTAGGTTGATTTCGTAGAATGATTAGATGCTACCAAGTACTGCCTCCTGCGAAGTTCTTGTACTACGACTACTACTACTACTACTACTACTACGACGACGACGACGACGACGACGACGACTACTACTACTACTACTACTCCCCCCCCCCCTCATAGCCCAACCCTGAACCCCCCCAAGAAAGCCATGTTCATATCTGTCTTACTTTGGTCTTACTTTCCCAACACCCCAAGCCTTAACTTCCCAAAAACACCATATTCATGTCTGTCTTACTTTCGTCTTATTTGTCCGATGCCTCAACCCTAGAAACCCCTGTGTTGGAATGAAACTGAGATGGCGTCACACACCTTGCTGGCCTTCGCGCTTTCGCGGAGAGCTGTGACCTGCTTCAGCTCCTCCTCGTCGGTCTCGTCCACCTCATCGATGCAAACATCATGGAGGGACTGCATGAACTCGTAGGCAACCTGGTGGAAGGCGGGCGCTGTGCCATCAAACATGTTCTCCATGAGCGACGCTGGAACCAGGGCGTCTACTAGAGCCTGGATGAGGGAATCATCGTCCGCCGCATCAGACTCCATGAAGTCTCCGAGGGTTGTGACCAAGTGGCGCTCCGTCAGCTTGCCTTTCAAGCTGATAGACATGCAATGCAGCTTCTCCTTCACGGTTGCCAGGGCCTTCTGGACGTCTGCCGTGGATGGCTTGCACGTGTCGCTTTGGGTGTCCACCAGTGTGCATGCCGCTTCATACTCAATGATACGGTTTGCTAGCAAGAGCCTCTCGCCTTTGCACTCCTTCTTGTTCTCCTCCTTCTCGAAATTCTTCAGGATCCTCTTCGCCTTACGAGATGCTACTGGGGGGGGTGGGCACGGTAAACGGCGGGAAAATTCTTCAAGACATCAATTCAAGGCAACACAAAAAAATTGTCCTGCAGGTACAACCGGTACCAGAAAATCTCATCAAGTTCCCTCCAAGTACCTCGGAACCAACCCCAGACTCGAGATTCTGGACTCTAGACTCCTCAAGCGGGGTAACTGAGTGCATCTAGTTTTTAGCTTAGCGGCTTAGCGTCCACGGTTCAACATGAAAAAGAATGCCCAGAGCAACACCCAAACCGATCCCACCCCAGAGGAACCCCCGCCCGCCCCCACAGCCATCATTTCAGAAGAAACAATGTTTGCAAGCCAGGCAAGGACAGGACTTGGGCCCTGGGAATCTTTTGAATGTAAGTAGACAAGCTGCAGCAGACAGAACATTGGGCAACCTGCCTTCCTTGAAGACTTCCTCTGCCGACAACGACTGCAAGCACTTCACGCTGCTGCCGGACTTGGTGCTGAGGTGCTTCAAGCCCACCTTGAGCATCGCCGTGTCGTGCTCCAACGCCTCTTGGGCTTCCTCATGCAGGCGGTCTGCCTTGCTGCCGCTCCCCTTCCTCTTGAAGGAGCCTTCCCGACCAGACGCACTGGGGCTGTCTCCTCTCTCCTTGTCCACCTTATCCTTGGCGGCAGAGGCTCTAGCAGGTGGTCCCATACTGATGCCCTTCGCCGCCGCCTTGGTCTTCGCTTTCGCCTTTCCCTTCGGAGCTGCTTTCGACGTAAGGCTACCCCCGCCGATCTGTCTCCGCCGGAATCTGTTTTTGCCCCGGCCCTTGGCATCAGCGTCCTCACCCTGATCATCAGCCCCCTCGGGCTCGACCGGCGCTGCACCCGTCACCTTTGCAGCATCGTCTAGAAGATCCTGCAAGGACTTGACTGTTGCACCCACGGCAAGCTTCACCGGCTGTTGTTTTTGGAACGTCTTGCCGTGGCTCTGGAAAAAGGTCTGTCCTTGGTGCGCAAGGATTTGCTGGGTCCCACGAAAGTGCGTCTCATCGTGACCGAGTTCGATCTTGTGCTTCAGCTTCAGGATGAGAATGTCATCCTTCACGCTGTCAGGCAGCCCCTTCAAGCCTCGGCCGTGTTCGTTACCGTTGAAAGAATAAAGTACATTGCCATACATCTTCATGCTTCCAACTGAAGCAAGCTTGCTATAAAAGAACGCAGGAGCTAACAAAACCGCTACCTTTAGCACTTTAGCATCATAGGCCCCAGATGAGGGGCTCATGGGGTAGAGGGTAGTCGCGTTCGCGGATGGACCGTCCAGCTGGATGTTGCACCCCTGCAATCCCAGCTGTTTGGCGGTGCAACCCGTGAGCTGCAGAAGCTTCTCGGCGGTCACGAGGCCGACTTTCTTCTGGATCTCCATGGCATAAGCTGTCGTTGTGGTGACGTCACTTTGCGGACGGATCATGGGCTGGGTCTCCTCACCAGTTTTGACAGACCTGAGAAACTGGAAGTTTTCCCAGTGTTCAGCCTGAACAGGATCTTTGCTCTTGCGACAGGTAACCAAATACTCGATCTCGAGGTCTGGATCCAAATCGCACGCGGTATCGTAGCAAACACCGCAGGCATTCCCCACTGGTCGGTCGAACTCATTGTAGTCCGCCCACTCCACGTCCTGTGCAGACGAGTGCTGCGTGCAGGGACCAGGTCTCCCAAACACAGCGAATCAGGACTGCAACAACGGACCGTTGTCTGGAATAGTGACATCAAGACTGACTACGGCTACGGCATCATGTTACTGTACCGTGCTTCATGCAAGCTACGGAGGAAGCACAGTTCAGTGAAATATTGTGCTACAATGTACAAGTCCATCAACCTCGCCTCGTCATTGGACTTGCAGTCACACAACGCGCAGGTCCAGACATGCTCGCGGGAGCAAGCTCCAGCCACTTTGGCCGCTTTCCGACTGTCCACGGTGGCAAGAGCAGCGGAATCCTGCACAGAGATGTTTTCATGTTCCAAGCTGGATCTGCAGCAGGATCAAAGTCTACACCGGCACTGAGTACTGCTGCAAAGGGTCCTGTCCGGAACGCTTTCCCATAATGCACAGCAGCGATCGAGCTTGGCAAGCTCGGGCTGCTAGGCTTGACTAGGTCTTACTTGAGGCTAGGACGGCATTCCAATGGAGGCATCTTGACTCTTGACCTAACACTCTGATCACCTATCCGTGACAGCACCCAGTCTTGACTTGTGACAGATGCATATGCTGCCAGCTACTCAGCTGCACTCCTGCACGCAAGTCCCCGGCTGCTGTTTGCGTGGAGACACACAAGCTTCAGTAACGTAGTCTTGCAGACGACATTGTTGATGAGCAGGCTCTGTGCAGCCACTGTACAGAGATTGTGAAAAGAACGGCGCGCGAAGGCTGTATCCACTATGATTATGACATGGCGAGTCGCTGTGACCATGTCCCTGACTGTGCTATATAGGTACAGGTATTAGTATTAGTCGTTATGACTTAGAATCACTTAGAAGACATCGGTCAGCAGACGGCCGCGCTCGGCCAGACCCATAGGACCTAGATTAGGACCTCTATATATATATGTATATATATATATAAGACCTACATGCCACTATATGATACTTGGGGACCGTGCTGCTGCGCTGCTACAACTGCAACCTACCTCACTACCGTCCACACGGTGCTTCTGGGATCAGGACCAGCCCCGTGTGAGATATGCTGCCCACAAGACACTGCCTACACACGGTACACTCATGCCTTCTCCAGACAACGCCTTGATCTCATTCGCGGTGCAACCGTCTGGCACCACGATGCTCCTGGAATGTCCATGCCACAGAAGCTGTTCGTAGGGCAGGACCATGCCATCGCGGCGGAAGCTGTAGATGCGCGAGGCGGTAGTGAGTGTGGCGCAAATGCCTTCAGCATTCGTCACCTTCAACCGAGCCGGGTTCTGAGAAACATCCACATAGCAGTTCTCCAAACGACGCTGCCTCTCTGAGAATGTCAGCTGCAAGGCGGCCGGGTAGCCCAGCTTCTTCCAAACTGCGGCATCCAGCAAGGCTCGAACACGCTTGGTTGGCGGAAGCCCCTTGCCCTGAAATTCCAAACAGCCTGTCCACGGCGAAGGCGCACTGCGCGGAACTCCCAACTCCTGGAATAGTTCTGCAAGCTGCACTTCCCACTTCGCAGCGACGAGGTAGCACCGAGACGTGCTGACCTGCCGACAGCGTCAGCATGTGGGCTGCATTATGTCACACACAGTAGATATTTGAGATCATCCATGCCATAATACTATATAAGTATGGCTCATGCATCTATCCACTTTTTTTTCATTCCAACATAATCACACAAGCCCTTCGAGGCTCAGTTCCGTTCCAACAGAATCACACGAACGTGTGGGGCTGATTTCGGTTTTTACGGTTTGGGGGGCCCTCTTTGGTTGCGAAAAGCTCGAG
>CAJNJA010018232.1:0-10674 GCA_905231915.1 Symbiodinium necroappetens | reverse complement strand
GGGGGGGGGGGGGGGGTTTGGGGTGATAGAGAAGCTTCGGGATTTAAGATGTCACAGCAATCGACTACAGGTTTTGGGACGACAAGACTCAACGGATTCTTTTCTGCAGAAGCCGAAGTCTTGGATTAAAGCGCTCGGGGGTGAGGGCCTAGGGCTGGCACGGCGCAATCACGGCCACATCACGCCTGTGAAGCCCTCAACGATTCCCAACGCCCTGAAACCCCGGAATCCCACAGTCAAGATCCAACAGTTCCATAGCCCGGGAACTCAACATCTCCGAAACGCCACGAAGGAGTCACAGACCTTCGAGTTGAAGCCGTCGGAGGCTCCAAAGGAGAAGCCTTTTGGGCAGCACTCTTTCATGTAGGGATTGCCGTGACCCTTAGTAACCTACCCACGGTTCAGGGTTTAGGGTCATGTAGGGATTACCGTGACCCTTAGTAACCTACCTGTTGAAGGACTTGTGTAAGGAGATTAGAAGAAGGATGCTTAAAAGCGGAGGGTTTACAGGGTCCATGGAGGGTTTAAGGTACCGTGGCCTCAATAATGAGAACAGGGCTTTCAGGATTCGAAGAGGTCACGAAACAGTGCAAGAGCCTCCTGAGAAACACCAAGTCCTAAACCCTAGACCCAGCCTGCAAACCGTAGAAACCCCTGTGAACACTTGTGGAAATCCCGATTTGTTTCCGCATACAGGCCTCCTGAGTCCGAAGCCCGCAGCCCGGAACCCCTTAACCCCTAATCCCTCAACCCTTAAACCCCTAAACCCCGTAGCCCCTTAACCCTTGATGCCTAAAGGCTTAGACCGCCAAACCATGCTAAACCCCTAAACCCTAATCTCTTCACCCGAAGAGTCGGGAAACCCGAGGCCGGTGCCTTCCCTGCTGCGCGGCTTCTCTGCCCCGGTTAACCTCGAGCTCTTCGGCTCTTTTGCGGAGGGGGGGTGGAGGAGTTTCGGGTTAGAGTTTGGGGGTTAGGGGGAGTTTCGGGTTGCCAGGCTTTGGTGCTGGAGGTTTAGGGATTTGGGAACGAACCCCTAAACATCCCTACATCCTAAACCCTCTAAGGCCCGAGTCGCAGAGGAACTCGGGCATGGACCAGGGGTAGTTTGCGCAGAGACGTCTGAGGGTCAAGGCCCCATGTGCCAGACCTCAGGGAGTCGTAGCACGTGTCCTGCACGTTCCAAGAGACCGGCCAAATGATAGTCTGCTATGAGGTTTTGGAGATTATCATTTTGGATACTGATTCCCGGAAACGTTGAACCTATACTCACCATATTCCCCCCAAGTACTGCTACTGTGTCGTTTGGCATCTGGATCTCAAGCACCGCGCAAGCCAGCAGATCTGAACACGATGACCGGAGGCAAGGCACCCAAGCACAAACTCCTCAGAAGCCGGAAGCAATCCCTAGACAATGAGAACTTGACATCCCAAACACCCCAAGAGCCTGATGAAGATCTCAGCGCAACACCGAAGACCCTTCATCCTCCGGAGTCCATGAGGTATGACTACAACGACACGAGCCTTTCCCTGCTGGCGGGCTTCGACACCGATGCTTTCAACCGATGGGAGGTGCTTCCCGCGGGAGCACAGGGCAGCGGGTTACGGAGTACTGCCAGGGGCCTTTTAGATGCGCCTTCCTTGTTCCGGGCGTTTTGGTTTTGTGTTCTGGAAGAGGCACGCAGATTCCAAGACCCAAGCCATCACCCTAGACCTGATCCCCCCCAAAACCCAACGACCCTGAAGCCCCAAGACTACGACCCCAAGCCCCAAGACCAGAACCCTAGACCCTAAGCAACCTGAACCATGAACCTTGAGGCCCTGAAGCTTCGAGCTCGAGACGAAACGGCAAAAATCCCCAACCCCCCCCAAAGCCGAGAACCCGAGAGAACCCTGGCAGAAATTCATAGAAATCCTCGAGGAACCCTGACAAACTTTAAACTCCCCATACAAAAAAAGGGGTGGCAAAAAAAGATCTGAAGCTCCAGGCGACCCAGCGCCTGGGCACCAAGGCCAGGGATCGGGAGAGCTCCAAACAGAGCTGGGCCTTCTCGGCTTCGAGGGCTTCCGGGGGGCTCGGGAGCTGTAGAGGGTTTCGCTCGGTTGGAGTTTTTGGGTTTCGGATCTGAGGCGTTTTGATTCTAACCTGCACCCGAAACCTTAAACCCTCAACCCTAAGCCAGAGACTCCGGTACTGGGCCCCTGGCCTGAAAACTCATCGATCCCGGCCAGGGGTTCAGAGTTGAGGGCTACCGATCATCGACCTAAGGCCCTTCACGCAAGCCATAGCCGTAGTCCGCTGACCCCATCAGCAGAGCTTGCCTGCTCGCTTCAATCGTGTGAGCGTCTCTCTCTCTCTCTCTCTCTCTCTCTCTCTCTCTCTGTCATATACATACACACACAGAGAGATCTTTCTACTTATTTAGTTTGTATATGTACAACATGGGTGAGCAGAGGAACGCGCTCCTGTTTCTTTGCCCGTTGGTCCATTCATCCATTCCGTTCCTTGCGTCAGCTCTCGCCATGGCCCCAACGCTTTCGAGGCCTCAGACTGAACCCCGAAGCCTTCCGAACCCGAGGTCCTTGTAAGGAACCCTAAGCCCTAAGGCCTAAAAGCCCTAAACCCTCCATCCCTGCCCTTCTCAAGAGGCGGTGCTGGATGCCCTGGCAGCTGAAGACCTGGAGTCCTTCAGGCTCTTGACGGAAGATCCCCAAACCCCTAAAGCCCTAAGAACCCTCCAGCACGTAAGTAACCCCTGTAGGCTCCTGAAGACCCAACACGACCCTCAAACCGTAAACCCTGGGCTTACCAACAAGGCTGCAGGGTTGAAAGGTCTGAGAGAGTTTTAGGGCTCTGGACGAAGCTCCAAAGTCCACTTTATCTAGCAACCTTCATACAGTAACCCTTGGAGGAGCCACGTGTTAGTAAACCTTGGGTAGCGGTTGTAGTAGCCGTTCCAGGAATGCTTCTAGTAACACTTATAGTAAGTAATACTTACACCACGCATTATATAGTAAGCCTTCTGCCCACCCTAAACCCTAAACCCCTTATATTGCCCAAGAGTCGAGGATTCCGTGCCTTTGAAAGCGCCAGGCCAGATGCCACCTTCATGGACGCCATGCGGAACACGCTGGCAGACCGAGCAACCGAGGACCTGTCTCTGTGCCTCGGGGAGAGATTTTGGCATAATATACCGTAAGAGAATAAAGTATTACATGATTATAACATCATGTAATTAATATCATATAATACTCAGGGGGGGCCTCGGCGAGTTGAGCTCCGTGTCAGTGGGAGATGTTCGCAACCGAGGCTGGCGTATTCCCTGATCCTGCCGGCAGAGTCCACGCTGATGCAGATCGCCACGCCGCCGATCGACCCGACGAAGCTGCACAACGCTCGGAACCACGTCCGAAACGTCATCGCCAAAGAGCTGGACGCAGAGATCCGGGAGCGCTACGCCGAAGTCACGCCCAAGGACGACGAGCCCTATGCAGGGAGCTCAGCTACGCCGAAGCCCTTGTTCTGTTCCGAGACTTGCTTTGAAGGCGTAGCGATGCATGAATGGCGTAAGGTTGAGGCCACCGTAGGCATTTAAAGATGCTCGAGAGTACTGTCTGTTGTGTGCTTGAGTGGGGAAAACGTTTGTGTCTGAGATTCAGATGACAGTCTGCCCTATGCAGTCAGCTTGGGCGGATGTGGCTTTTTGTGCTCCTACTGCTTGGCAGTTACTCATCAAACGCACATGGCGAGCTTGCCATGGTCCATGTTCTTACTGGCATTTAGCAGGTGCATGTCGCGGAAAGCTTTGACAGAATCTCCATGGCGTCCCTTCAGCTAGAAAGCCCTCAGATGGATCTATGACATATATCTACCTTACACGATATGAATAAGCATATATACCTGTATGTATGTATAGATGTATAAATATATATATATAAGTATATATATATATATTTATTCTTTAGGATGGAGAAGGCTTAGCCGGCCTTGCAGGTTGTGGACGGCCCAAGCGCCAGCAAGAGGCGGCTCCGCAATGTGCTGCTAGGGTATCTCTCCACTTCAGGCGGGGGCCGCGGGCCCAAAGGGAGCTTACCCCAAGGTTGGTCACCCCTTTGCGGGACGTCCTGTTAAGGGTTTTGCTGGTGAACAGTTGCTGACGACTGTCGTGGGAAGAGAGACAATGTGACTAGGCCTCGCGACCAGAGCCCGCCCCAGGCGACGCTGCTGCCGCAGAGCTTTGCGGGAAGCACTTCACCACCGTCACGGGGCTGCAGAGATCATCACCCAACAGCCCCCCCAGAGTTGAGATGGTCGCTTCTCACATCGCCGCTACGTGCTCGATGGCTAGGAGTAAAGATACGCTGAAGCAGTTGTGTGGTCTTGCAAGGCGGCCTCATCAACCCGAAAACCCTCCCTAAGTTGAGCCTCCCACGCTTCAAGTCCGGCAGCCAGAAAGACCGGTATAATCGGGTTGTGGAGATACATCCCGAGTCATGGGATTCGCCAGCAGCTTTCTGAATTAAGGCCAAGGGGATGACGGACAAGTTGGCAGCCTTCTCCTGCCTCACTGGCGTGCCGGACAGCCCTGAGGCCGTTCCGGGGCGCACGGACGGGGGCGCACAGGAGATCAGGAGAACGCAGGACATGCAAGAGAGTGAAGATTAGCTTAGATTAGACTAGATTAGTTTGCAACATGATACGTTGCATTTCATCATGCTATATGTTACCGCAATAGTCCACAATATATTCAGTTCAATATTGTCAGTACCCCCTTACAGTCACATAGTTATGCTTTTATGGTGTACCGCAAAAAACATGTTCGAACTATTCGGGCCCAAACAAAACACCGTGGCAAGGGACAACGGACAAAGCCCGAAACTTCAAATGCCAAAGGAGAAGCTTCACTCCGATCTGATAGCACCTAGGGTTTGAACTTGTTTCGTATCTGTTTCTATCCAGCTATCTACACATCTATCTGCCTATCTACATCTATACGTCTATCTATGTATCGATATCTATATCTTTATCTATATTTATATCTATATCTAAGCCTGGTATATGTATGTGTATGTAGAGGTATGCGCACGTGTGCCTGTACAGTGTATACACATCCATTTTTTATGTACTTGCGTACAGACATTTGTAGCTGTATTCATGTTTCTCTCACATTGAGGCCAAGGCAGCCGTCGAGAAGTTCCTGGCCGACGCCAAGGGCGACGCCAATGTCATCGACAAGCTCCTCGCACATGAAAGACCAAACGAGAGAAACAGAACTAGGGGAGGGTCGGTGCGTGAGTTCGGACTGGCTGTGTGCAAATTTGTGGTTTAGGGGATCAATGGTTTTTGGGCTTAGCAATAGGGGTGAACGGATGGGTTGCGGGTTTAGGATCTGCTGCTTCCGCGAGGCCTGAGGGCAGCACATTAAGGAGCTCCAAAATCCAGCTGGCCGCAGCCCTTGAAAACCCTTGTGCTTATTCCAAGAAGCTTTGAAGTGCCACAATATGCTAGAATATACTATACATGCATTATGTATGTATATTAGATAGAGCAGTTCATACTCAACTATTCTGAGCCTCAGGTGGTTCGCCTCGCAGGCCCGGGCCGATGTGGACGACCTCTTGCCGCGCGTGCGCAAGCTGATGGAGCACCCGGAGCCCCGCGGCTCTCAAGGATCCGGCTTACCATCTACAATGACCTGTGTGTAATGAAAAAATATTTAAAACGTATATAGTATACAGCGCAGTGCGCGTGGCAGAATCCCGAGGCGTTTTTCCAACCCCGTCCAGCTTTGAAAGCGCGCGCCTGTCTCGAGTTCCCAAGCACCCCGTAGCCAGAGACGAACAGAGACCTGCAACCTAAACCCTACACCCTAAACCCTAAACAGAGCCCATTAAAAAAAAAACCCTAAACCCTAAACAGAGGTTCTCTTTGAAGAACCCAAATCGGCTCCGCTCCCTCGTCAGCGTCTTCCTGACCACGCCGCAGCCGCCCGGAGCATGGTGCAATGGGGAAATTGTCAAATTGAAAGGGTGTGCTGAGCCTCGTAGACGGCCTTGAAGACGATCAACTCCTAGTTTAAGATCAGCACTTTAAGGGATTCCGAACTCAGCACAACTTGACAATACTAGTATGCCTGCACTCTGCATTAGATAGGTCGCCACGGGGCATCCTCTAGCTGTCGCAGCTTCGCCAAGGTGGAGTATGAGTTGAGCGCGAGCTGTTACCACGGCACCAACAACTACTGCCACTGCTACGACGACTACTATTGCTACTACTGCTACAGCTTTTACTGCTGCTACTACCACTACTATCATCATTACTGCTACTGCTGCTGCTGCTTCTGCTGCTGCTCCTGCTCCTGCAACTACTACTACTGCTCATAGGACCGACCATGACTACGACGACAACGACGGTTTCTGCTACCCTCGACTGTCCTCCAAAAGCCGAGGTTTCATGCACCGGATGGCTCGGGCTACGACTTTGCATTGGCTGCTCGGAATTGTGGGGAATCTTAGGGAGGCCTGGAACACTCCAAGCTTACTCCGAGCCGAAGCCCCGAAGTTTCAATTCCCTCGAGGAGATAGGCCCTTCAACCCTAAGCCCTCGACGAAGCTCTTCCAACCCTGCGCCAAGGAGATGATCCCCAAGGTCGATGCCCTGAACCCGCAGGACGGGACGCTTTCTGGAGTTTGACCTTTCAGGGCCCCTGGCGGTCGGAGATTTGCAGTTTTAGCTTGGGTCCTCCTCACCATCAGGCTCAGCGGCATCAGTGTTCATGTTTGGCGTCCTTGTCGGCATGGTCTTGGTTTGGGTGTGGTTGAGGTTACAGTTTGTGGCTGTTAGCGGTTGTGGTTGTGTAGGCTGCGTTAGTTTCGTTGTGGTTTTGATGGTCGTGGTCGTGGTTGTGGTGGTTGTTCTGGCGGTGGTTGTTGTTGTTGCTGCTGCTGTTGTTGTTGCGGTCCTTGAGGGCCCCGCCGCGAGCTGAGATGTTCGAAGCAACGTTGCTACACGCTTGAAGCTCTGATGTTTCTAGACAAATCTAGTAGAACCCAAAGCCTTTGCCCAAAACCCGAAGCTTCAAACTCTCAATTCCCTCTTCTTCGCAGGTCAGCGCGCGAATGGCCAACATGGCCTTCAGGACCGGGCCTTTGGAAGTTTGGGGTGTGCTAAGCGTGCTACCACCGAGACCAGGATTACTAGTGCAGCGGCGATGACTGCTCTGCTTGCTGTTGGCACCCCAGGCAATGACCACATATGACCACATTGAGGGCCACAGAAAGTGCGATTGTGGCAAATGCTCCAACATGGGATTTGCACGAAGCAGGAGGTCTTCAATCTAGACCCTAGGCCAATTGAGCCTAAACCCTGAACCGACAGGACGCTGAACCCTAAACCGACAGGACCCTGAACCTAAACCGTGCTTGGTACCATAATGGCCTGAGCCATCGGTGCTGGAAGGATTTGGCGACGGCTCGATGAGAAGCGTCAGGCAGGCTGAGCTGAGGTTTTTCCAGAAGTAGTATTACATTCTACTATGTTACACTATGTTATGTTATATAATCATTATTATTGTTCTTCTTCTTATTATAGTATAGTATAGTATAGTATAGTATAGTATAGTATCGTATCGTATAGAGTAGTGTAGTGTATTATACTGCTCCGTCCGAGCTGCAGGAGATGATCCTGGAACGGCTAGGGAAGCTGATGGAGGCACCAGCTTGCGTCGTGGTCGGTGTGCTGTGCATCGTGATACTCCGTATTGGGATTCTAAAGGTTATTCGGCCTGTATTGCTTGTGATTTTTGGGTGCTTCCGCGTGATCCCTGTCACGGCTGCTGGTGTTGCCATTCGTGCCGTTCTCCTGCTGTGCATCCTTTTGTTTCCTGTCTTCTTGCGAGTTGTAAACTGTTGATGAGCTGGTGGCGAAGCAACACCCGGCCCAGTGATTTACGAGGAAGCCCCCCACGCAAGCCAAAAAGGCAAGGCTGCGTCGTTGAGTTCCCACGTGAGTAGGACTCGTGCGGTCTGCGGTGGCTGTCTGTTTGGTCTCAGTGTGGCTGGGGCGTTATACTACAGTATAAATATGACGTAGCATGAGACCATATAGTATAATATATAACATGGTATAGCATAATTATGCAATAACATGTTATACAATGACATGTTATATACTTTGTAGAACATGGGATGAAACTCATCGGCGAGTTTGCTAAGACGTCGCCAGGCACCAGGCTCAGGATTCAGAGGAGGCGGTGTAGGAGCTTCTACAGGTTTTTATAGAAAAAGCTAGGCATAGAGCACAAAGAAACTAGGTTTAGAGTTACTAGGGTTTAAGGGTTTAGGGTTTAGGGGCAGTCTTAGCAAAGCTCCAAGGTATGCACACAGATACCCTGGTAAGATCCCCTTGTCATCCTTGCCCGGGCCTTCTGACTAACCTCTCCCCGCAACCCAGCACACCCCACATCCCACAAGATTTCCCCAAGACATCCCCCAGCTCCCGAAACTGCGGCTTCCGCCGAAGTCGCGAAAAGAAGACTCCGCAGGCGGGGCTCTCAAAGGATGCCGCCGAGATTGTGTCCAAGATGCGAGCGTGAGGCCGGAAGAGCTCGTGTTTGGCAGCCAGAAGTAGCGCAGTAGCAGCAGACTGCAGCAGCAGCAGCAGCAGCAGCAGTGGAAGTAGAAGTAGAGGAGTAAAGAAGTAGAGTAAGTAGAAAAGTGGAGAAGTAGAGAAGTAGTAGTAGAAGCAGAAGTAGCAGTTTCTTGTCGTAGCAGGCAGGTAGGTAGGTGGGCGGGCAGGTAAGGATGTCAATGTAGGAGGTAGTATGATCAGTTGACGGTGGTCGTAGTGGTAGCAGTGTGGTTGGATAAATGGTTGTCGTCGTTTGTCGAGAGGGATAGGTGGCGGTAAGTAAGCTGTGGCACCTAGCCAGCAAGTGGCAGTGGAGGGTTCTAGCTTCTGCTCGCATCCCTTCCCCTAATCTTCAAGGGTCTCCAAGGTCCATAGCACATCACACAGACCGTGTGACAGGTGCCACCTCGAATTCATCCGCTGAGGGTGTGGCGTTGAGCATAGACATGTTTTGAGACGGCTTAGTCAGGCTTAGTCGTGGTTTTGTGACGGACATATCAGACTTTGGTTGAGACATTTTCAGAGGTTCCTTTCGGTTTGGGGTTTCGGATCGGGAGGCTTATGCATCAAGTCTAAGGTTTTCAGCCCTGCCGGGGCTATCTCCGCACGGCCAGATTCAGAAGCTGCTGCACGTTTGCCCGGGATTAGGCGCGGAAGCGCTTTTGAACTGCGCTTCGAGGTCTGCGCACTGATCGGCTAACAGCTCTTTCGGAAAGCGATCCTGGCTCCTATGTTTTTTATATATAACAATACACATAAACCCTAAATCCCAAACCCATATAGACTCATATAGACAGGGCGGGCATGGAAGTATTGACAACTGTAGCTGCAGTTCAGGATTCAAGCATCTGGCGTCGCTTCCCGAGGTGTTTTCCAGTTTTCGACCGAGGGTGTTTGCGTCCCACATGAGCTTAGATGCTCCTTAACAGACCCTGCGCAGAAATCGGTGCAAAAATGTTGCCGCAATGTTTGGATGTCTTCGTCCAGCCATGCTTCTGTTCCTCCTACCTTCCTTAATTCCCTATTTCCTGCATTCCTTCATTCCTTCCCTCGCTCCTTCAGTAACCCACTGGTCCATTTCATCTGCTCACGCACGTCATCAGCATCATCATCATCCTCATCATCCACTCACCTTCCCGTCAGCTTCAGCAGCACCTGGCAGTCGCAGCCGGTGTTGCACAGAAAGTCTTAGGTTTGCAGTTGAGAGCAGAGTCCCTGCAGCCAGCTGGAGACCCAGGAGTAGCATCAGGAAATCTTCTTCATGCCGCAGCAGTCCAGGAAGAGGAAGAGCTGAGTCCTTCATATTATGGGGTCATTGAAGTTGTTTACATAAGTGGTGCTAAGAGGGGGAAGCGCCTACAATGCGGCTCGAAGATGAACATGCGGTCGGATGCGATGGGCCCCAAGGCAATGTGACATGACGAGGCCGGCATCATCCAGAGCAGATGTAAAGACTGTGGAGCTTCAGAGTCCCAAATCCCAAATCTTCTTCGGTCCACTTCCTTCGCTTCTTTTCAGCCCGGGTCTGCCTCTTAGACCCCGGTCGTGGCTGGACCCCGCCGTGGGCTTCCGGACAGAAGCAGGCCATGCCCCTAAGTGAAAAGCGCTTGACAACCGGGCAGGTGCGGCGAGCATCGAGGATATTCAGGACGGGAGGTGCGCAGTTGCTTTGCTTATGAGTGCTCCTGTGGCTGCCCCAAACCCAGCTGCAAGCTGCAGAGGATGGCCCGCCACGGCATGACGAGACGTTGATGGCCGTGCTTGCTCCTCAGTCTGTACATCGGAGTCGTCTTTGAGGTGGAGTTCGTTGATAATCGGCCCGCTGAAATCACAACCGGCCCATCTGTAGAAATTCCCTCCCGACCGGAAGTCTTACTGAGGACGCGCCTCGAAGTGCAGGCATGGAAGATGCAGGACAGGGCCGGGGTTCCAAAGGGGATTACAATATATACATACAATAGGGTTCTTGACTTGGTCTTTTTTCCACGTCGTCGTCGTCGTCGTCGTGGTTCAGGAAGGGCGGCCTGCAGAGACCTCCTGTCGGA
>CAJNJA010018231.1:0-35817 GCA_905231915.1 Symbiodinium necroappetens | reverse complement strand
CAAATCTGGACTAGGTTTTATGGACGGTTCTTGCACCACCTCTTGCGTTTGCTTCGCCTGTCCTCCTGCATCTATCCCTAGTGAGCTCTGGACCCGCAGCCCTCGGAGAATGTGGCGTCGGCATGGATGCTTGTAGAATGGTATCCAAAAATCCACAGACGCATACCCTGAACATATACAGTATACATCATATAACGTCCTGCATGTGTATATAATATGTATATATATATATAACCAGACATATGTGCTGTGGCTACGGCCCCTCCAAGCTGCGGAGTCCCTTGTTTTCGAAATGATGTTTGACAGTATCGGTATGTATCGGTATTTGTTCCTTTTCCTTTCTTGTCACATAAGATTAGTTACCTATCAGAACCGTCATCACCATCTGTATCATCACCGGTGTTCCCTACTAGACGCGTGCAATGAGCATGCATGTCAAAAGTTTGTACGCATGTAGGAGCTGGAAACACGCAAATATCAGCTCACCATGTGCTTTTGCATGTTAACAACGTACGAGTTACAGTATGCTGTTGACTCTGGTGTCCAGTTTGCCACTTCAGCAGGTGTGAGAATCTAGCATTGTTTGCCGGTCAAAATTATACCGTGATTTTGCTCCTCTTCAGCAACCCCAATAAGCGCATAGTTAGTATTGCCGTGGCAGGGTCAACTGAGAGCTGTAGGAGCCCTGGCGGGACATTGGGTGAAACATGGGTGAAACATCACGGAAAGACTAGTTAACTTAAACTACATATCAAGGGAACACTGTCCAAACACCAACTTTTTCTGATTCGACTGTCATTGAATGGGCATTACACATTAGTTGCGTTAACATTGAAAACGGATATTACTGAGCAATATTTCAACATCAGCCAGGTTTTGGGTATGTAGCATTTGATTGTTTTGTCAACTTAGATTTGGATGCATATCGAGTAGCTCAACTATTGAACGTACATCAAGTAGCTGCCAGTATAAACATACTCCTCTTTCTAGGCTGACAATTAAACAACACTGGACGATCTTACATCTACATAACTTGTTATGTTACTCTAAGCGGTAATGAGGTAGCATGCAGGACGATTCAAATGCGTAATGTTCATGCTATCCAAATAAACTGTTGTGACATGTTGTGACTGCGTGATCAGCGAATACGTTGTTATTGTCGTCTCTATCGTTGTCAATCAAACCAACAGTAGTCTCAAAAAATCATCTAAGGCTTGGCTCCTTTGTATTGTATGATTATCTACTGAAGTGTCATAACACGATTGTCTACTTAAACGTCATTACCACAATGCTTTTTATCCAAAATCGTCAAAAATGAATCTACAAAAACCGCAGAATAAGTCTCACTGAAACGTGTGAAGCCCAGTTACATGAACAATATCTGGTTAACAGGTATGTGCGCGCTGAAACAGCGTATGTTGCCATCGTTGTTGCAGTTGAACACATATGGGTTTGCATACTACACACCATGTCTAAACATTGGCTGAATGCTGATTATAGGCTAACCCGAAACCAACGATCTAACACTCGGCACTGGTATTTTCGCAAGCATGCATGTTTCTGGCCATTACTTGGATACTGTAGGCTTCGCTCATCCCCATGTTTAAATTGCAATTTAACACTCAGGAAATTGTTTGACTGCTAGTTTCTAATGAACAGTAGCTGGATAAGACACCGCTACAACAGCTACAGCGACATGCTTTTTTTGCGTAAGTTTCCGAAAATGTTGAAAGCTCCTAAAGATCTCGCCCCTGCCAACCTGGAGACTTACAATGTTCCAAAACTGAAATCAAAGCCGTTTTGATCTCCAAAAGCTCGGAAAGCTCCGAAAGTTCCAACAGATCAACAATCTCCATGCCAGAAACTTGCACAGACCTTAATCCCATGAATAGGTGCGACCTTTGCGGCTTTTCTATCCGAGTTTGCAAACTTTCACAAAACAAAATTCCAAACTTTCTAAAACGTGAGAACCAAGTACACACGATGTTCCAAAGCATAGGGGCGAACTTGTTGGACATTTTGGAATTCTGTGAACGTTTGGTTGAAGGTTCAATATTTTTTTATTTCCGAAATGTTGGAATTCAGTACACACGATGATCCAAAACATCGGAGCAAACTTCGTGTGAGTTTTTGAAGTGCTGGAAATGTTGGACTGTACATGTGCTTTGATAGCTACAGAAATGTTGCAAATCAGGGCAGGAATCTTTCGGACAAATCAGGGAAGGAATCTTTTGGACAAAAGAGCAACATCGCTTATTGACACGAACCCTGAACCCAGGCAGATGGCAGAACTTTCGGCGGATATAGTACCTGATCAGCTCGGCCGGGCGTGGTTGTTTTTGCGGGTGGCAACATGTGAATACATACATACATACATACATACATACATACATATATACATATATATACATATTTATTTATTTATGTATATATATATATGTACATAAGTGTATGTATATGTATATACACTGACATATCAGGATGCCCAAGTCTGCTGGCCCCGCGGAAAGCCGGATGGAATGGATCTGACGCAGCTGAGCCTTGGAGCCATTTCAGCTTCTTTGCTTGGTCCTTCACGGAGAAGAGGGCGGGATCTCTCAAAACAGCTCGGTAGTCACGTGGGCACCTTGTGAGCTATTGATACTTCGCCTTTTCGTGTCTACTGCAGACGTGAGGACGTCCCGACATCAAAGATCCTTGCACAGCTTGCCCCATGCTGCCAGCAAATATCAAGTTTAATGTTATGTATCGTATATAACGCACGGGCCGTGATGTTGTGCACGTGTTACCCTGTTGCTCGGAGACCCTGATGACCTGACGATGTCCACAGGAAGACAGTGATCCGCTCATGTGGAGTCACGCTCCTTGGCCTGAGACGGAGCACCCTGGACCAGCTAGACCTCGCCGAATGGGATCCAGGTTGGCATGGTTTTGGTTTTAGGTCCAGAATAAGTTTTGCACGTGTATGCACACAAAAACCTACACTTATGTGTAGATATAAATAACATCAGACAAAGCTGGGCGCAAGCTAGTTGGAGCTATCGTGGCCGCAGTACGACTCGCAGCAAAGCTTTGCTAAGTGTGCACTTTGGACTGTGATTATAAGGGCTGACGGTAGGCGATAGATGCATGAGGCTCGAAGCTGCAGCTCCAACACTGCGCTCTACCCCACCCTCGTAAGTTCATTAAACTCCGCGAACCTGGAACTTCTGAACCCCGCCTCGATGCAGTTTGAAGCCTGCCTGGTTGCTCGGAGCACCTATTACTGAAGGCATGTATGGCAGTGCCTCCCTTCTTGAGGTCGCCCCTAGAAGTCCCAGCATGAAAGGAAGCATTTAAGCTCGAACCGGTTCTCGCGGCGAAGCCCTCTGTATTGCAAGTTTCATTATTCGGAGTTTAGGTTTGGCAGAATTTGCCAAGACAGCCATGAAAGAACGCAACGCGTTGATTTCTGATTTCACCCGCACAGCTCTTCACAACTCTTGAGGAGGTACGAGCGGCTGTGGGGCCTGAGCAGCAGTTTCAGAGTGAATTCCCGTCACCTCTTAGTCCTAAAGGTACAGGTCCTATCTCTTCAACACCCAACTGTCAACCCTGACTAAATCCGAACCCCTAACATCAGGGATCCCACAGCCTTCACGGACAGCTGCTTCGTACACCCTAAACTGAGTGACTTTAATTGGCAACTACTGTTGTAGCTCCCCGCCCCTCAGTATTGAAGGGTAGACTATGAGCCAAGTCCAACGCTGAACCGCCACACTTTGGGGCGCGTACCGTACCGTCAAATCCCAAGGCCCTAAACCTCAGATTACCAAGCTGCTTCACCGCCGTTGCCACGCCCGACCCAAGCCCTCAACCTTGCAAACCCAGAGCCCTAAACGCTTACAGCATTACACCCTCGACACCATACCCCTAAACCCTTAAGCACTAAACCCTCAAACTGAAAATCATTCACGCAAATCTCCCAAACCAAAACTACCCTAAACCTTTATTTAGACTGAGAGTCTGAGACGCCTGAGGCTCTTCAGTCGCACGCTGCGCTTGAGCAAGCGGTTTGGGAGCAGCACGGACAGAACCGGTGAGGCTTAGGATTTAGCTTAAGGTTTGGGGCATAGATTTATGGCAGTTTGGAATATGCACACCAAACCTGAACCAGTAATCGCAAACCTGAACCAGTAATCGCAGCCCTAAGAATCAGAACCCCAACTTGCAGAACCTCAGGGCGTTATTACAATGTCGAAGCCATCAACCGATGTTCGACAGGACTTCAAGGCCAAGAATACCTACGGCAGCACGGCCACCTGGATTCGCCCTGCCAACCCTCGGGAGTCCATGAGCCGGACCAAGCACCTCGGATTGATGTGCATTCAGGGCTTTCGGTATAGAACTTCAGCTAGTTTCTGTGGAGGCATGGCGCATCAGGTGTCCGGATTTCAGGGTGCAGGGACAAGTGCGGCGACAGGCCTGCAGCAGGTTTTGTTTCTCTTTCATGGGTCTCATGGCTGCTTTGTCGCTGAAGCTCTTGCTACCAGGGCGCCGAGTGAAGATGCTCGGTTCCAGAAACTGCCAGCTGCAGATTTTTGTTGCCAGTTGAAAGTTTCTCATACTGTTTGGTGCAGTGTTTTAATTGTTCTCGTGATGATCCAATCCACTGAACTATGCTGGTATTATGTAAATCAGGCCATGATCATTAACAGCACGGGTGGTTGATGCGTAGTAGGTGTGTCCATCCAAGCCCTCGCTCCAATGAAGACTCCAAGCCTGTGAGCAGCACACCGATTTCGACGAGGCTTCCGTCAACACTCAAGCAGCGCAGGATTTGGGGCTTAGCATTGCCTGAGATTTGCAAGCCTGTACCCCAAAGTCAACAAAATCTACAGCCAGCTGTGCAAACGAGACACCCGTGTTTGCAGACACTTCCCAAGATCCCAAATATCAATGACTTCACACTGACGAGAGAAAGCATTGGATGGTTGTACAGGCATGTCCGATGCTCAGGTTTGAAAGCCCCCAACCAATCCCGCAGATGCCCAAGCCCAAACCCCAGACTCTAAATACGAAGCCGCACCATGCTGTGAGCGGGTCCAGGCTCCTGGAGACCAACAGCAGCGTCCGCCCAGAAGACTTGGCATCCATGAACACTAGCGAGGCACCGGAGGCCCGGATTGGAGGGGTTGGAAGGGGGAATGATCTTTTAATGCAATGCCTCCTTTACACCTCAAAGCAATGCTGGCAACTATTTAGGATCCTTTAGTCACTGAACCCGAATGATGTTTGGGAAGACTTCTGCATGGGCCAATCAATGCTAGCAGTTTTGAGTGGTCCCAGGAAGGACTAGGATTGAGTTGGGAAAACCAATGCTGAGCATGGCTGAACAGCCTCGAATTATCGAAACTCCTCTGGTTCTGTGTAGGTGAAGTAGCATAGCTCGAACAGTTCAGAAATGGCTTGATCTCGGGGGTGCCGGAAATTAGACCAGATGGAAAACAAACGCAAGACGTGTGCGACTGATGGGACGCAGGGGACTGTGAAAGCAGTACCAACTCCCCTTTCGGGCACACTACTGGGGCAATGATGTGAGAACCCTGAAGCCTAATGCCAACCTCAAAGCCTCAATCCTGAAGCCTACAGCCAACAAAGCTTATTCACACCCTGAACCGCCAACCCCGAGACTGCCCCTAAACAACACCAAGACAGTCCTGCTGCAGCACTGCACAAGGCGCAGCTGAAGTGGGAGGCTCCGATGGAGGCGCTCCATCCTTGGATTGACACCCGAAAAGCAGGCAACTGCCAAAACTAAAGGCCTTCCCACACCCGAAACCACTCCCGAAATCCGGACTCCAAGCTCGACACTTCAAAGTGCGGACAGCTGATATCGACCCTTGGCAACGGGATTTCTTTCTCTCCAAGCTCTGCCAAAGCATCGCTGCAATGGCCCCACACACGAAGTCATACCACGTAAAGGCTGGGTAGTTGCAGGCCTGGGCATGGCCCTCTCTGCTGCTCGCCGTAGAGCCCCAGCTCTCCCAAAAAGGAGTATTACCAAAAACCCCGTAGTTCCGAACAGAGAAACCCTAAGCACCCCATGCCTGGGCACTTCACCCATCAGCTTCTCCTAGGCGGAGTGTGAGACCCAGTTGTACACACGATTGAATTATGCCAACCTGCTTATTATACAACCTTTTCATCCGTTTCTACATTCAGTACCTATGAACCTGCAATTTACATAAACCTTAAATCCGATCGATACCTGCGCAGGATCTTTACTTGGCCTCGTTGGATTTGGGTCCAGCTCCTCGGGTCCAGTTTGAATTCTTTGTCGTTAGTTACAAAGCTCTAACCCGCAATCCGGTGCCCCAATCCTCAGCCCTAAAGCCCTCAACCCAGCTTTTTTTCAACTCTGGCGTCCCCACAAACTGAACCCCATGACCCTCAACCCTACAAACTTCAAACGGCGACCCAGGATCTCGGCCTGAAGACCCACTCCGAGCTAAGGGGCGAGGCAGTGGCCCGGCGGTTGAAGGGCGAACAGAGTGGCGAACAGATGGCAGAGGCAGTGGCCGAGCGGGGTGGGGGTAAGGCTATGCTGCTGCTTCCGCTGCTGCTGCTGCCGCTGCCGCTGCCACCGCTGCTGCTGCTGCTGCTGCTCCTGCTGCTGTGGCTGCGGCGTTGATACTGCTGCTCAAAGCGCTGCCGGTGCTGGTGCTTGCTGCTGCCGCTGCCGCCGCTGCTGGCAGCAGCTGCTGCTGCTGTGGCTGCGATGTTGATGGTGCTGCTTAAAGCGCTGCCGGTGCTGGTGCTTGCTGCTGCCGCTGCTGCTGCTGCTGCTCCTGGGTACTGCAGTGGTGCTGTGGGCCGGCAAGGAGAAAAGGTGGTTTTGGTTGTTTGCTAGATGTGTTGTTGTTTCGGTGTTGGTCGTGTTATGCGCTTTTGGTGCATTCTGGGTTTCAGGTTTCAGGATTCGGGGACTCGCGATTTTGGTTTAGGGTTTTTGCATGTTTCGGTGAGTGGGCGAGTGGGAATGGGGTTCAGTGAGGTCATGGGACTTCTGGCGTTGTGTTCGTTTGTGGTTTAGGCAGCGCAGCGCTTGGATCAATAGTGATACTGTAGTAAGATCCAGTGCAGGTGTAAGGTTTGGCGTTGAGGGCGGAGGTTGGATTCTTGTGATAGGTATCCGCACGTCTTCTCCCCATCGGCCGTGATTATTGACTTTATACCTTTGCGGATGGCTGGTCTCCCTTGTCTAATGGCTTTCCTTTAGGAATTAGCAGCATGATGCCCTGCGAGGAGGAGCTTTTGGGCCTGAGCTCCTCGGGCAGCTCATCGCTTTTCCAGCTCTTCAGCTTCAAGCACCCGGGCAACATCAACTTCCAGCTCAAGGGCCTGCTGGACGGCAACAGTCCCTGGGAGAGCTTGGGAGCTTTAGGGCCCTTTAGGGGCTTTCACATCTTTGATTTTTAAAATGCAATTACCAGCCCTACGCCTCCCAAAGCATATAGCCAACAGCTGAATCCTTATGCGGCTTGCTGGGTAGGCACCTAGGCCTCGAGCTCGGCATGCGCATGGGCTTCGGGCCTTTCGAGTCCGAGGAGAAGAAGCTCAAGCTCGTGGACATCGTAGACCAGCTCCAGGGGCTTGGAATCAGTTCTCCCTTTTCTCAGGGCCAGGACGCCTTTATTCTGTTGGCCTTCCAGAATAAGATGATGAGAGAGTGTTTCAGGTTGTGAAGCAAGATCGAAGGTTCGCTGTGACCCTGAACGCTTTGCCCTTCGTGTCCTCGAAGAGCAAGGAGAAGGCTTTGGATGCCCTCCGCTCCTTCTCCACAAACTATGTGCCGCCCACGGTCTTCGAGCCGGGCACCATGGTCGCCCTTTACAGCAAGAAACTGAGCTGTGAATTTGGAAAGCTGTGAGGGTCTGCAGAGTCCAGTCTAGGGATAAAGCTCTGTGAATTTGCATCTTAGAGTAGTCAAGAAATCCCCTAGATCAGCTGAGGAAGCACAGGCGATACATCAAGGTCTCGAACAGGCGACGAGGTAGGGATCTGGGGTCGACCGGAAAAATGAATGCTCGAGACCTGAAGAAAACGTGGGATCGCGAGTACTTCACCGTCGTGGATGCAGGCAACGGGGAAGTCGCATTTCACAACCCGAGGTTCAACCGCTTCATCAGGATGCAGTCTAAGACGAACATGGACATGAGCGGCGACAGGGCGACGCTCCCAGGCGGTTGGAAATCTGAGCGATTCACGCCTGTGAATGCGGGTAAAGGCGAGATCGCTCTTTATTGCCGAGCACATCGCCGCTTCGTGCAGATGCGGCCGGATGGCTCCATGAGGACGAAAGACAAAGACTTGAATGCCGACGACCTGTCTCCCACTTGGACATACGAGCGCTTCACCGTGGTCCAAGGCCATCCTTACTTTTACCTGGAGCCCGGGTCTGTCGTTGCTTTCCGGTGCAACAAGCACCACCGCTTCATGCGCATGACTTCGGGAGGCATGTCTCGCAGTGCGATCCATGGAGCTTACAAACCCAGTTCGCGTCGGTCGTACACGTATTTCAAGGTAGTAGATGCGGGTGGTGGTCTCATTGCTCTTCACAGTGCCAAGTACAATCGCTTCGTGGCAATGACAAGCGACGGCGCGGTGAGGGCAACTCGGCGTGATCTTGGAAACCGTCTTTCCCTTCTGGCATGCCGGTACCATAAGACCCAGGAAGCGGCGAAAACGACCGCGCAATGGGCAAATCGTAGCGAGCTCATGCTCAAGTGTGGTCAATGGTAGGAATATGTGACTGGATTCAGGATTGCAAACTGTTCTAATTTTCCCATACGGTGGGTCCAAGACCGGCTAAGGCCAGCGCCAAAAAGTCTGCGCTCGAGCTGCCCGACGACTGGACCAGCCTGCGGTTCGCGGTGGTGCCGGCCGGGAACGAGCAGATTGCTTTGCACAACCCCTGGAGGGGCCGCTTCATCTCCATGTCGACCAAAGTCACTGGGTCGAGCTTGGAATGGACTCTTGCGTTTTGGAGTGCAAAATTTGCTAAAATGCCTGTAGAGACAGCCAGAGTATGGTGCTTATGAGGGCATCCAACAGCAGTGCAGGACATGGTGTCAAGTGGGAGCAAGAAAGCACAAGACTTGCCTGGCCGCTGGAGCTGGGAACGATTCAAGGTCTGGCTGTTTTGAACCTACAGCCCACAGGGGTGATAAGGGACAGTGCAAGTGTACACAAGCATGTAAGGAAGGCAAGTCAGTGGAAATTGAGTAGTTGGACATGCGAGCAAGCGAGATTCATGCAGGTTTACCTGGTATCCAGCCCCTCGAGAGCGTCGAGCCACACAGGGGCCTTTGAGGGTGCAGGTCCCGATTGAAGTTTTGAAGGAACGCCAAGTCACCGGTCAGTCTTTGGAAACATAGCCATGGCCGAGTTCGTAGATCTATTTAATTTGTCTGCTGAGTCTACCGCGGCTTTCGATGCAGGTTTAGAGGTTTCTCAGCCTGTCGTCGAGCGTCCTGGTGCAGGGTTGGACCGCTCCCGCAGCTTGAGATTTTAAACCCAAGAAGCAGCCGGAAATCGAGTTGTCTCAGACACCCGTTTCTAATGCAGGAGTGGCACACTGCAGAGTGGAGTAAAACGAGTCCGAGTGCGCTTGATCACAACGTGTCGCTGTTCTTCGACCTGCTGTTATCTACACTGCGTCCCGGAGGAACTCTTTCATGCTGTCTGTACCTTTCAGCTTGATGCCAATGGGCTGTCTATCCAGGTTCTCCGTAAGCAAGCGCCATCTTTGCTTTCGCTCTCATCATGACCATCATCATCATCATCACCATCATCATCACCATCATCATCATCATTCAGCATCACAGGCAAATTCCTTGTCCACTCAGGATCACGACTCTTCTAGCCTTTTCCCACTACCCCAGGAGCAGGCTCGAGCAAGAGAATCCACTTTCAAGCAGCAGGAAGCATAATCACAAAGCCACTTTTCGGGTGCATGTAGAGAGTATGCCTTTCGTGAGCGTCCGCTGTCCACAACCCGTCGGCTGCAGAACACCGCGGCGCAGGAGTGCGGCTTGGCCAAGGCTGTGTGTGCGTAGCAGGAGTGGGGACGTGTAAGGATGCGTTTACATCGCTCTGGTTTTCGTAGACCTATAGCCGTTGGGCTCTAGTCTGGGTTTGCATGGCTTCTGAGATAGCCCCGGGACGCCACATTAACAGAAACCGGTCGTGCTGGGATGTGGGCCAATTCACAGGAGACCGGAGAACCTGCAGCCAGCAGGCCAGAGCATGGTGCGGAGGGGGAATTCGAGGATGTGGTAAAACCCAATGGTAGTGACTATCTTGCAACTTGCACGATGAACAGTCGAGGGCGCCCAAGGTCTTTGGAAGTTTCGCTTTGCTGTTGCAACTTGCTGATGCGGTCTTACAGCGACCAGGTGCGTGTGCTTGTTTTAGCGGGCACGCAGTAGTTCGAAAATTGCCCTGAACTTTCAGCTTTGGTTCAAGACGTGCCTCGGCAGTAGTTTGGCTTAGCCATGTCTGCTGGGGGGAACAAGTATGTGACTGTGGCGAGTGGGAAGGATGGTGGGGCGGTGCAATGCTGTTTCTATGGCTGGATTATTGTGTTTGCCTGCATCCTCTGTAAGATCTTCAAGGTGCAAGGACCGGACCCAAGTGTCCCATCTTTTGATGCCCTTTTGTTCAGGTCTGCTCTAGGACTCTAGGCATAGGCTGGGATGAACTGAGAAGCGTATGATTTTTGAGCCCATCCAAGCCGGAGGAGAGAACAAGGTCATGACTTACACTGTGCCTCACTTGATGGAAGAGTTCCAGTTCTCGCATGCTCATCTTGGGGGCTTCTTCTCAGCTGCAACGATCATGGCTGGCACGGCTCAGCCCATGCTCGGTAAGGCCGTGGATTATTTTGGTGGACGGATTTGCATCTCGCTGCTGCAGCTCGCCATAGGCGCCTCACTCGCAGTCTTTGCTCACTGGTATTGCACGGAGAACAAGCCGTTGCTTCGCACGGAGGCCAGAGCCTGAGCCACTTGCACCTTCCCGGAAAACTTCAGTTTTTCGGTGCCCGCGCCTTGCTTCAGCAGGTTTGCAAGCATGCTGTGCTTCTTGAATGCCCCAACCATCCTGAAGCCCAGAAGATCTTCGGACCTTTGCCTTGTGAAGACGCCTCGCATTTCCACCGTTTGCCATCAGTCAGGCGGTCTCGGTCTTCTTCTTGCTGCGGATCTTGTGCCTGGGCGCAGGGGAGACGTTTCCCAACGCCCTTGTGCAGCAATGGTTCCACAAGAAGCGTGGCCGTGCCATCGGCGTAATTTTTACAACCCAATGGCTCGGCCAGGCTCTCTTTGGCACATTCATTGCGGGTATCGTAGATCGTTACGGTTGGCGTGAGGCCGCTATGCTGGGAGCGGCTGTGAATCTGGCATTGGCACCCGTGAGCCTACTGCTGCTGAGGAGGAGCCCTGAGGTTTGTGGCTTGATGCCGGATGGATCCACCCCAAAAGATTCGGCAATCATGATTGTGGCGGAAGAAGCTCCTGAGACAAAGGATAACTTGAAGGAGGAGGAAACACCGACTGATTTGCGGAAGTTTTGGGCCCACTTTGGACTTACTTTCTTCTATGCAATGATGTTTGGTGGCTCTGATTTCTACATGGTGGAGATCATTGAAGAGGCCTCGCCAATGCCAGAAGTTTCTGCAGTGTCGGTGCCCTGGCACATCTTCACTCCTTTGGCTGTGGTCACTTCGATCGCACTTCCGGCTGTGGGTGAGTTGATGGATGCACACAGTAGCCGCTCAAAGTGGCTGCCGCCAGGTCTCCTTGCCTTAGCATGCATCCTCGGATCCATAGCTACACTGATGCTCTCCTCGATCAGAAGTTGGTTTGCAGCAGTTTGTTACGGTGTGCTGCGTGGGATCAGCACGGGAATCTTGCAGACCTTGCTCTTGGCAGGCTTGTGTTTTTCTGCCCAGGGAGTCAGTCGAGCGGAGATCGGTCGTATTCTGGGCTCTAATTTGTTGTGCAACTTGGTCGGCACAGGAAGTGCGCCCTTCCTGTTCGGCATCTGCCGGGATCTTTTCGGCAGCTTTGGTGTCAGCCTTTGCGTGCCGAGCGTGCCCATGCTGCTCCTGGCAGTCTACTTTGCTCATCAGGCCTTGTGGTTTAAGACCGACGGAAGTGCAGTCCAAGGCCTTGTGGTTTAAGACCGACGGGCCTTGTTCATTTAGGACGACAGGCAGACCAGGGGGAGAGACAAAGAAGCTTGGTCGTTCAGTCACTTGCGCTTGGGGTGATTGCTAATGCTGCTAATGACTTGTTTCCGCTGAGTTGCTCTCTGTCGCATACTGAGACTCGTGTGCATACATCGGTGATAGCGATCAACAAATATCGTAGAATTGTATATGCATGTGTGTATATATGTAACCGAATGTTGCCTTGCTCAGCGACTTTCTCTTTCAAATCACGCGTCAGAACAAGAACGAGAATCAAGAGTTTCTCAAACTGTCGCTGCCGGCGACCGGCGAGGCAGGGCGAGACTCTTGTGAAGTTGATCGCACATCATCGTTTGCGATGGATTATGCCTCTCAACCTGGCCTTGGCGACGATGAGTATCCGGGATTTCCTGCTGAGGAGTGCCCCGCTCAGTGCCCGGACCTTTCGGCGCACAACTCGATCATGGCAGAATTGCTCCGACAGAACCCTACCATGTACGCTGAGCTCAAGGGCAAGAAGACGACTGCTGGCATTACGCTTGCGAAGTGCATCAAGACCGGCATGGATAATAAAGGACATCCCATGATCAAGACCGTGGGCATGGTTGCTGGTGACGAGGAGTCCTACGACGTGTTCAAAGCACTTTTCGACCCAGTCATTGAGGAGCGTCACGCTGGCTATAAGCCTGGTGCTAGACATCCGACAGATCTTGACGGCTCCAAACTCAGTCCAGTTCCTATGGATCCCACTGGGAAGTACGTGATCTCGACTCGAGTGCGTACTGGCCGCTCTATCCGTGGATTTCGCCTGCCCCCAAGCTGCTCAAGAGAGGAGCGCCGTGAGGTGGAGCGCTTGGTCGTCCAGGCGCTGAAGTCTCTGAGTGGAGAACTTTCTGGTGATTATTACCCTCTATGTGGCTCTCAATCCTATGCTGAGAAGGCTGGTGGCATGACCCAGGAGCAGGAAAATCAAATGCGGAAGGATCACTTCCTCTTCCAGGAGCCAGACTCGACTCTGCTGCTTTCCTCCGGTATGGGCAGACATTGGCCCGATGCTCGTGGCATCTTCACTAACGAAAAGAAGAACTTCTTGGTCTGGCTGAACGAGGAAGACCACACTCGAATTATCTCAATGCAGATGGGCGCTGACATGAAGGAAGTTTTTGCTCGCTTCTGCACGGCTGTGAACGCAGTTCATGAGGCCGTCAAGAAAGCGGGGCGGGACTTTATGTACAACGAGCATCTTGGCTATGTGCTGACCTGCCCTTCGAACCTCGGCACGGGTCTGCGTGCTTCTGTATTGGTGAAGCTGCCACATCTGTCAGCTCGCTCTGATTTCAAGGAGATTTGCAGGAAGATGAAGCTGCAGGTTCGCGGCGGTGCTGGTGTCGACTCGGCCTCCTCCGGAGGTGTGTACGATGTCTCTAACCTCTACCGACTGGGTATCTCAGAGGTGGAGCTGGTGAATGTCGTGATCGAAGGTTGCGCCAAGCTTGTGAAGATGGAGCAGTCTCTCGAGAAGGGTGAGTCGTTGGATTCGCTCCCCTGAAACGAGTGCTTCTTGTTTTAGGCCCTGCCGGGCAAGGGATGCAGCGCGTGGATCGTTCTTTTAACTACCCACACTCCCGTGAAACGGGTGCGAGGGTACAAGCGGCCATGCAGAACGGTGCGTTCCTAAAGCTTCAATTTTTTCAAGAAATCGCAACACGCCTCACCAAAAGCCTTCCAACATCTTGATGGCAAAGCGTCAAGTGCCGGGACCCCTACTCACTGCTCACCCAACGCGCTCTTCCTAACCGTGGGCGCAGGGTCCAGTAAACCCGGAGCCCCAACTCCTAGCCCCTAAACGTTTACTGTACAAGCCCTAAACCTTTATAAACCCTGAACATCCCTGAACCCTAAACCCCAACCCCCCAAGCTGGAGTCGATGGGTCACACTACCCAGGCCGAGAATCAGGGCTTTCAGGGTTTAGTGGTTTAGGGACTCGGGTTGTTTAGGGATTTGGTGGCCTTGGGTTTTAATTTTTGGCGTAGAGATTTAATGGTTCTGGGGTTTAGGGGTTCAGTGGGTTTTAGGGTGGAGGGTTTGGCTGAGAGAAGTCAGACTCAAGTGGTTCCAAGTCAAGGGTTTCAGGAATTTAAGGGTTAATGGGGTTTCGGGTGTAAGGCTTTACGGTTTCATAGATTTCGGAGTTTGGGGTTGGGGCTTAGCGACCTAGCGGTTTGGGCTGTAGGCATCTAGGGTGGGATGCAAGGTCTGTATGCGAGCTGATAAAGGGGCTTGTACTGCTTGTATTAGTTGGGCTTTCATGTGGGTTTCATTTGAGTTGTCGGGTCGATCCAGTGGCATGACTGCAAAACGAAGGATGCCTTACCTACGGGTACTCAAGGTAAGGAAACTCCAAAAACGATCTGAGAGGATATGTCTGTGTGACTTCCCTAAACCCTGAACCTCTTAAACCTTTAAACCCCAAATTAAACCCCTCAAGGCTCTCAGGAGGTCTTCACTTCAAAAAGATTAGGGTCTGTGTGGTTCGGGCGAGTGGGTCGAAGATCTCGGCTGAGGATTCAGTATTCAAGTTTGTGGGCCCGTAAGACTGTGCCAACAGCTCTAGACTTCCGGAACTATTTTGTAAGTTTGACTTGGCCTAAGGCTGTGCAGATTCCAACCGGCACAGCTAAGCTTCGGCATGCTTCGGCGCTGTGTTCGCAGCATGTGTGTCGCGTTCAGGGTGCACGCTGCTGCCTTCAGCATCTTTCAACACAGGTGGTGCTGCATGGAGATGACGTGGATGCCCAGACAGCAGAGATTTGGCAAGGTATTCTGCAGGAGCGTGCTTGATTTAGGCTGTAACTAGATAACACTGGCTTTGGGGTAGCAACACGAGCGTCAATGATTATAGCATTGAGGTATGCGGGTACAGCGATCTAGAAATTTTGGGTGCACATATAGTCATCAGGACTTAGGTGCCAAGCCTTGGGGTTTAGGTTTCAGTTGGACGAGGTGGGGTCTGAAGTGTTTGTCTGGGCGGGTGAGCACATGCGTGTGGGTGCCCTCTCTCTTAAGAGTTTGATTTCCTTAGTTGGGGAAGCGGGCATGAGTGACAAGAATCCTTCGGACAAGGGTGGCCTTTAGGATGTGAAGTTTCAGGGCTCTTGGTCAACATCTATCTACCTTACCCAGAAACAACAACGAAAGCAAGCATGCACACGGGGCCTTGTAGTCGCCTTCTTGAAGCCGCAGAAAACCCGAAACCCTAAACCCAAGAGCCTATGCCCTAAACCCTCCAGCCGAAGCCCTAAACCTACACCCCGAAGCCCCTAAACCCTAAACCCTATAGTTTCAAGACCCCTATTCCTAACTCTTATACCAGCCCCTGTAGTAACCAAAGGCCCAAGATGCCCCCAAGAAGCAAAATCCAAGGAGCGCTGGGATCTCCTCAACCGCTGCTTCGAAGACAAAGAGCGGCTTCGAGCAGCCCGGCATCGCAAAAGGGACGATCTCGACACAAGGAACCGACCTCTTGCTCCAGTTCTAAACCCGCTCTCTGCCCAAACTCAGATTTCTGTCGAAGTTTCCTGCATCTTCTGGGGTTTGGATCTTTCGATGATGAATGCCTGAGCCCCGCACTTTCCTGCCTCCCTCGAGGCGTTGGGTCCGGCGAGACGAGGCAGAGCCTCGGACGTGTCGGTGCTTTTGTAGGGGTCTGCTTACGTCCCCAACTTCGTCTGGATGGGGGACTTGAAGGAAAGACAAGCATTTACCATTCCTCGAAGTCAACTCCCTTCTAGTGCCAACATGGTTTGCACAGCATCAATCTCAAGGAGCATGGATGGTGGAGGCACATGGGAGTTGGAAGCTGGTCCAAGAGCTGCTTCAGTGGCCTATGAAGTCCACGTAACGTACGAATGATTGTCCCTGTCGTGACTTCAGAGAAGTGCCAGGAAGCGCCGAGAGCAGCTTGAAGTCTTGAAGGACTTATGTGACGAAGGTTGCTGTAGCTGCTGTTGAACTGCATCCTTGTGCAAGTGCCTGAAGTTCCATTGCCCTCAGTGCTGCGCAAGTGCTGCATGTGCCGAAGAGTTGGCTGCAAAGCTCGGCCGGACTCGCCCAGCGCCCCCCAGCGGTCTCGAGCAAAACATGTTTCCCAAGCACTTCATGACCGCCGCCCGGATTTCCCGGCCAGCCATCCTCTGCTGCCGGCCGCGTTTTGTCGTGCAGATTGCTTCAAAGTGCCAGAAGGCGGTGACTGCCAAGGGCTACGCGGAGCTGCCTAGCGCAGCGGAGCGCGGCCGCTGGGTGGCGGAGAAAGAGCAGCTCACAGAGGAGCGCCTTGACATTGAGGGGCACCCGGTGATGCAGCGCTGGGAGACACCTTACATGGGTAAGCTGGCCGAGGTGGCTACACGCAACGGCGGCCGTGTTGTGGAAGTGGGCTTTGGCATGGCCATAAGTGCCAAAGCGGTACAGTCTTACCCGATCGAGGAGCACATCATCTTGGAGGCCAACCGCGATGTCTTCAAGCGCCTTGAGGACTTCGCGAAGGGCGCGACCTCCAAGGTGACGCCCATGGGCCCGGAGCTGTGGCAGACTTCCATCAAACGCATCCCCGACAACTCGGTGGACGGCATTTTGTACGATACTTATCCGCTGAACAAGGAGGAGCAGCACACGCACCAGTTTGACTTCTTGCGGGAGGCGCGCCGCATCTTGAAGCCCGGCGGCATCATGACCTACTGCAACTTGACGTCGCTGGGCGTTCTACGCCACGAGTATGCCTCGTGGCATGAGCTCTTCGAGGCCACCCAGAAGCCGCACCTGCTAGCAGCCGGGTACCATGCGGACGAGCTTTTGGTGGAGGCCTTCCCTGTTGAGCCCCCGAGGGACTGCGAGTACTACTCCCACGACACGGCAATGGTGCCGATCATCCGAAAACGTGGAAAGGCCAGTGCCAGCAGTGCCGGCTGCCATCCCCGCCATGTCCTCGGCACCCGCCGGAGCTTTTCGTCATGGCGCCAGCAGTCACCATGGAAAGGGCACCGTAGCTTTGGCACCGAAGTGAACCACGCAGCGGCCCAGCACAAGAAGAGCCCCAAGGCCGACGGCCGCAAGCTCAACGCATGGACACAATGGGGCGAGCTCAAAGAGTGTGTGGTGGGTGTGGCTGACAATGCCTGCTTCCCACCGGTCCAGCCGGCCATGATCCCAGAGATCAACGACCCTATGCTGCGCAAGGTGCTGGGAGAGTGGCCCCGTGGCCGCAAGTCTCAGCGATGTGTCGATGCGGCCAACGAAGAGCTGGATAACCTCGTCAACGTGTTGGAGGGCGAGGGTGTGAAGACGCTGCGGCCGGAGGTCATGGATTGGAGTCAGCCGCTGAATACGCCCTTCTTTTCGGTTGAGAACCAGTACGTGGCCTGCTGCGTTCGCGACACCATCATCACCGTCGGCAAAACCGCCATCGAGGCGACCATGAGCCGTCGTGACCGGTATTTTGAGATCTTGGCAGTGCGCCAGATCCTGCGGGATCTCTGGCGTGAGGACCCGGAGATGCTCTGGAAGGCGGCGCCCAAGCCCAGCATGGCAGACGACATGTACAACCTCTCCTGGTGGGATTGGACTGAAAAAGATCGCTACGAGCACATGCACAAGTATCAGTATTGCATCACCAACGAAGAGCCCCTCTTCGATGCGGCGGATATCACCCGTTGTGGCAAAGATATTTTCGTGCAGCCCTCAATGACCTGCAACTACGCGGGCATCGAGTGGCTGCGTCGGGAGCTGGCGCCGCAGGGCATCCGAGTGCCCTGCACGCAAACTCAAGTCGGGACAGTTGCACTATGTTTGGGGTTTCTGGGCAATTTGGTTGTGGTTACAGTGTGTCTTGGGTTAAGCGTGTTTGGTTACATGACAGCCCTGACACAATCTCAAGGTGCACTCAGCACACTTCCCCTACGACCTGGCGCCGTCGCACATCGACTGCACCTTCGTCGTCCTCGGACCGCGGCTGGTGCTCACCAACCCTGAGCGGCCCATCGCGGAGAGGGATGCTGCGTTCTGGAAGGAGAACGGCTGGGACTTCGTGGACTGTGGCCAGCCAGACAACCCGGAGCGCCCAGCTTTCTCGCAGAGTTCCAAGTGGCTAAGCATGAACATTTTTGTCATCGGCCCGAGCAAGGTCATTGTTGAGGAGCAGGAAAAAGGTTTGCAGGAGCTACTGAAGCATCGATGTGGCTTTGAGACGGTCATCCCCGTACCCTTCCGTAACGTCTTCGAGTATGGGGGGTCCCTGCACTGCTCCACTTGGGACACGTGCCGTGAGGACAACATGGTCGACCTCTTCCCCAAGCAGCGCGACAACGACCCTGCTCTCTTCGAGCAGCACCTGTCGTGAGTCACACTGAAGACCCAGACCACCCAATCCGGGGTCGGGGTAGCGTTATATACTGTGTTTTATATACTGTGTTTTACAGGCTGTACGCAGGTTTGCGGCCTTCGGACTTTGAGTCCCGCCGTACATTGATTTGCAGTCACAGACCAATACAAATGCTATGAAGTTCGTAGAATGTGGATAACCACGGTAGCCTGTCTGCATGTGCCACCTTCTGTTGCCTCCATCGCGCTGGAGGTTGGCGGCATTTGTAGTGCATGTTACGTCTTGGATGTGTAGCATGGAATTGAATTGCCTGCATCGAAACGAAGCTGTGCATCGTTGTGCATCAAGCGCTTGTGGACTGGATGCTTAACTCTACAGAGAGTTGGCTTGCATGCCGCAGGATGTCCCCTGCGAAATTGTCCTAGAAGCCAGGACAGGGGATGTGGTTTTCGGTGATTCTCGCTTGCTGTGCTTTGCTATGATCCTGATAAACTGTTTAGCCCACTGAATGCACCGGTCCTGAGGTTGCGTGTTGGGGTTCAAGTCCATACAGGAGTCGAAGTTATTGCGCATCTGGGATCATGTGGGCAGCTGGATCGTGATTGGGAGTGTTGAGGCATGTTGGGGCTTGGGTAGGGTGGAATGTCTCCGGGGTTTGGCAAAAGGCGCACGGCTCCACAACGTGCCGCGGTACCCAGGGTCGGCATGGGGAATTTGTGATGATAACTGGGATAGAATAGAATCTTTTATATGAAGTGTTTCGGTGGACTTCGCATACTCCGCTGCACTTTCGGTAGTTTCCATATTTTGTCCCTTTGAACCGAAGCTGCAACTTGCGAGGGTCTGGTGGGGACGAAGTTCTCGCTGCGCGCCGCATACGGTACGCGTCCCAGACACGGTCAGGAGTCAATGATTTTTAGGTTGTGGTAGAACGAATCCTGCATACTTTCATGCGCAAGAAGATGACTAAGAACCAACCAACGTATGTTATGAAAATGGAGAACAATGACCTGTGGCTCTGTCACAGGTCCATGTATATACCTTTGAGTACATATATACATACATGCTCATATACCTCTGTGTATGCTTTTGGTCTATGTGTCCCTGAGTAGTTTTATTTGTCAGACGAAGAGATGAGCCCCTGTAGATAGACGGGCCTACTCATGGATGAACGAATAATAGGTAACTAAACAAAACAGCGCGATATATTCAATCTGTCTCTAGGTTGTAAGGAAACAACCTCATCCGTGGCAGCCAACCTTAGCGACAAGATCAAGCAAGCAAAGACCACGAACTCACAAGATGATAACAAGGAACACGCTCCATAGGCTTGTCGAAGAAATTTCCTTGCTTAGGCTATGCCTATAGAGATAACGTGCAAACATGGAGTGAGTTCATGATATGTAGTGTACCTATATTTATACACACACATACATATGTATGCATATACATGAGTATATATGAATGTGCATGCCCATTTGCTGCTAGGGAAATATGCGGTATGTGATGAAGAGGATTATTATCAGGCAGAGCTTCCAGTCCATTTGCCCCCATATATAGAGAGATACTTCTCGCACGGTAGCAATTGCAGATCTGTACAGATTTTGGGTTCAGGGGTTTAGGTTTGCGTACATGCCAAACCCAGAATGCCTAATCAAGCCCAAAACCGACTCCAGACGTCCAAGTCCTGAGTCTCGAAGGTCATGGAAAGAACCCTAGAACCTTACGCCGACAATAACTTCAAATTTCCACATCACACACACACAGGCCAGAGCAACAACTCCAACCCTATGCTCTCTCTATGATTGTCCTTGCGGCGACAGAAGCTCCACCGGTGGCACGTCCACAACTCTCCGCTCCGGGGAGTCGGCACCAAGCACGCTGCAATCCTTCCTTACGTCTGGTGCAGTCACATAGTAAATCTCAGAGACCTAAATCCACAAGAACTTCTCGACGAGAAACCCCGGCTCAGAGTCAACAGTTGCAGTGACACTAACTCTAAATCCAAAACCCTACACACCAAAGGTTTATCCAACTCTACGCTTGGCTGTTCAGTAACCCAACTGGGGAAAAGGTAACCTCTTGGCGCTAGTCATATTCTGACCGAAACTCAGAGGCAAAAAACATGTGTATCACTGAACTACCCCTTAAACCCTAAACTCTGAACAGTAAACCCCTAAACCCTAAACAGTAAACCTCACAACCCTAAACCCTGAACAGTAAACCCCTAAACCCTAAACCCTACCTAGTAATCCACAGACGACCCAACGCAGCCCCAAGGATTGGGCGAAGGGAAGCGGAGCTCCAAACCCCGAACCCCAAAGCAAATACTTATTCGTAGCAGATGTAGGGTTTAGGGGTTTAGGGGTTTAAGGTTTAGGGCTTGGGGTTTAGGGCATCATTCATTGGGATTCCTGTTCATGTGCAATCTCTATGTTTAAAATTCGGAGTACTATGCATTAGGGTTCTTGGTCATAGTTCTTTAGCATACGAACGGACACACAAGACTATGTCTCAAGGCATCTTGCCCTAAGGCCCAAAATAGCCCAAAAGCTTTATATAGTATGGTCTTTGGGGCCAACAGCCTTACAATATGAGTCTTTAGAGCTTTAGGCGTAAGGCCCTGCCAAAGGATCCGGATACTGTGGGACCCTCAAAGCCAGGGCTTCTGAGACCTCAAAGACACCCGAAGATTGTCCTACTCTCGCAAGCAGATACCAGGATCCTCAGGGTAGCTGAATTCGACCCAAAACCCTAGCCCCAGACTCTAAACCCTGCAAGCGGATGAAGCTCGCACGGTGTCCTCTGGCAGCCCTAGCTTGTTTCACCTCACAGCAATCCAGTCTCTCCGATATGGCCTGTCGAAAGAGACACCTACGAAGACCCCTGACTGGTTCTAAGCCGTTTGGCAGTAAAAGTAGCTGCGAAGCCATGAAGAAGCATTCACGGGTGAGCACATGTGCCGTTGCACTTGCATCCCACCCAGTCGTAATGACGAAGAAGACTCAAACATCATGAAGATTGCTGAAGCTCTGCTGCGGCGGTGCTGTTCTGTTGCAAGGGGTCCAGACCTTCGACGCGTCGGCGGCGAGCTGACCTCATCTGATCATCCTCTACGATTCTCCATTGATAGCCCATCCGGTAGAAGCGATCCAGCTCCTGATTCCCATTGGCCTTGGTCAACGAGTTGCCAAGCTGAGCCTCCGAATGCACCCACCGGATCTGAACCTGAGTGCGGTTTTGAGCTTCCTTCAAGGAAAGAAGCTCCAGGTTGGCACGCTTCTCTGCGCCTCGGATGCTTACGACCTCAGTCTGTAGTTTATCGTATACATTTCTGGAGTCTGTCACCACACAGCCAGAAACACGTCTAACCACTGCGCAGGGATCCTTGGTATCCACCTGTCCAAACAACATCTCCGAAAGCTGGTACCTGGCATAAAACAATTCGTCTTCACCGTTCACAGCTGCCAAAGTCTCGGCAGCACCAGGACTTCTACACACACGCTCCACCTTGTGCGACGACCAGACGACAGGTGTCACAGGACAGACGTGGCCTTGTAGCATAGACAAGGGTGCCAAGCCTATGAAGAGGCCTGCAGTACTGCCACCATCATGCCGGTTTTGACTGGCAGCATCTACCCAGGCGAACAACCCCAGTTCCTCCTGAGGAGGGAAGCTGTGGATGAGCATCTTATGCTCACGTGCGCTGCAGGAGTGCGTTAGCTCGTAGCAAGGTCCCAACTGTGCTGGTGTTTGTCTCCGACAAAAGAAGTCCAACCTCGGCTGACACGTGAGGTGCCACTTGCTGGCCGTGCCAGCTCAAAGCACCCAAGAGTGACCTCAGCTGGGTTTTCTCCCACCCTGTGGTGGAGCTGTTCTGATCTCGCCTGCGATTGCTGTTGACAGGAATTTCGGGGATGTCTTCCACGTAGTGGGGTTGAGAAAGTTCAAAGCCCTCCTCTGTCTTTTGCACTCGCACGCCGCACTGCACGAAGTCGTTCTTATCCCAATCTCCCCACTTGAAACGTTCTTTGATCTGTTGGATAATTGAACACCATGCTGAAGACTCCGACCCTGTGAACAAGAAGTCGTCGACGTGTCCAGAAACCAGTCCTTGGACACGACCATCTTCACGCCACACCCATGTACACGGATCCGACCACAACCTTTCTAGCCCCAATGTTTGCAGAAAATCATGAACTGTACGGTACCATTCCAATGGAGCGTCTACCAGGCCGTAACAAGCCTTGCGTAGACGTGTGATTGATCCAGCAGGTATGTTCATCTGAGTGCAGATTTCTGGGCACGGTATGCAATACAGCTCTGAAGGGTAATCTCTGCCTTGCAAGAACGCTCCAGACACATCTCCTTTAAAGATGTTCCACTTGTTGTTGGCTGCAATCTGGATGAGCAATTGTCTGGAGCTTCGAGTCATAACAGGTGCCGTAGTGGATCTATGTTCATAGCAAGGGTCTTGATACCCTAAAAGGACGGCCCTGGCCTTCGCCTTGCGAGAGCCGTCTTCTTTCACCTTCCACGTCAGCACCCATCGCATGCCAATTGCCTGCTCCTTAGACGGTTGCAGGTGCTGAGGAAGCGCCTCGAAGGCGCCTGCACTGATGAAATTCCGAACCTCCACCAACTTGGCCGCTTGAAACTCCTCAAACTCTTGAGGAGACAGTCGTCGTTCGGAAACTTCCACTGCTTGGCGCTTCATCGCGCCTACAAAGTAGTTGCCCAAATCTTTGGTGACCTTGGCCTACTGATTCCCTGTCTGTGGCATGTCGATGGCGATCTCCACTGCCGCCTGAGATTGATTCCAGAAGGCGGTGGCCTGACTAGGCCACGACTCCTCAGGCACAGCGTGATACCAGCACTCCGCCTTCAATGCCTGACTACCAGAATCACGGCGCGCTCGCTGCGCGACGCGTGGTCCTGATGATGGCGCCGACGGGGTGTGATCATCCTCCATCTCGTCCGGTGGTTCCTGCGGTGCTTCCGGTGCGCCGCGTTTGCCTCGTACTCGAAACCGCGTTGGCGGGGCTTCCTCACGTAGGTCTTGCGCTCGTTCCCACTCCATAGGAGTGGGGGCCTCGCCAGTGAGGTTCAGGTATTGGTTGCCTCCCAATTCCTCGGCTAGCCGAGTGAAAGTCCAAGGTGTACTGGGCTCGCCTCTTGATCCTTGGCCAATGTTTCCAGTAACTCCTCACGTTCCGACGCATGCCTCAACTGCTCCACGCTGCACTTGATCAGTTGACGTCCTCGCACACACCACACGTTGCTGCCCGGTTTGAGCATCCCATCGGCTTGACGAGTCTCCACCGCCAGTATCCTGGCGGGCCCCAAAAACCGGCCGGTCTTGTGGCCTGGCTGCTTGCGTCCTTGACCTGACTCCTGTGACCGCCAAAAATAAATCAAATCCCCTGGACTGTAATCTGCAGGGGGCCTTGGCCTCGAATTGAGCGCCCTGCTGATCCGTTGGCCTGCGTGCCACTCTGCGTGTGCCTTCTCAGCCTCTGCTCGAAGCCTCGCCGAGGCCTCGAACTCATCCGAGGGGTTCTCTATAATTCGATCGTCCGGTATGGGTTGGCTAGTCTCCACTAGCCTTCCCGTGACATCCGGAGCCCTGCCGAAAGCATGTTGCACCGGAGAAAACCCTCTAATCTGATCCCTGTGGTTGAACACCGAGATGGCCATGGTCAAAACAACTTCGGGCGTAAGTTCGGGATCATCAGCACACAACTTGTCAAGCACGGATTTCACACCTTGAATGGCCTGTTCACATACTCCAATCTGCCAGTGAGCATCAGCAGGTATGTTGTCTAAGAAGATGTTTTCTTTGTCACAAAAGTCAATGATACCTTGACTTCTCAGGGCCCCAGCAGGATCCAACCGAAGAGTCCGTGGCATGCCAAAATACTGTGCCCAACCCTCGCGGATGTACTGAATGCAAGTGGCCGTGTTGGGCTGCTGCTTTGAACCCTTGCTAAGAATCTTGGCAACCCTGAACCTAGATCCCTCGTCAATCAGCAACAAGAACTGAACATGTTCGCCTGTTTGGGGATGCTTCCAGTGTCCTAGATCCGCCGAAAGAGTGTGCCACTTTGGGGGAAGAGCTTCGAGGGACGCTAAGTGGCGTGGTTTCACCCGACATCGTTCTTGACAAACCGAGCATTTGAAATCCCGGGCAAGCTGAAGCACCTCTTCACTAGCGTTCCTCCTCTTAAGAACCTCAACCAGAGACCTCACACTCGCGTGACCTGTGGCAGCATGAAGAAGGTACAGCTGTTTCTTAATCCAGCCTGCCTCTGCGTTTCACTCTGGAGGGGCCTGATGGGGGCTTGAGCTCTGGACCCTACGCTAGGGGTGTCATTCGCCAAGGCGCTGTCACTCCTACGGGGCAACCGAAACCCACAATTCTGAAGTTCCCGTCTCAAGTCCGAATCCACAAGACTATGACCCCGACTTACGTAGAGACACACGGTGTTTCGACGTCCTTCCCAAGATTCAGGTCCATGCCATGCCTTAGGTGGGAAGTGAGCCACCTGATGTTGCGTCGCCAGCCAGTGCCCTCGCCGCTGCTCGCCGTTGGGCAGCGCCTCGAGAGCACCGCTCTCCGGATTTCCGGGTTCATGAGGGTAGAGGTTTTCTACCCAAAGTCGTCCGCCTTGATACTCACTTACACCTATCATCCAGTTGTCGTAGGCTTCGTCGTTATGCACATCCCTATGTTTGTCGCATCGTTGATTCAAGTTCACTACCAGAGAAGTGGCCACAGGGAGGCTACCGGCCCAATGCTTGAAGTACTCAAGAAGATAGCGAATCACCTGAGGAAGTTGACGGGTCACACGGGTGATACCATAGTGATTACCGTGGGAATACAAGCCAAAGGTAATGTACTTCCGGGGATCCATACCAGGAACTGCCAGGAACATTGCTTGAGGTCACTTCATTGCTACCTGGAAACATCTCGAGTAAGGTGTTGCAGGCCTGGTGTCTATAGTCTTTGCCTTGTCTCAGTTGACGCGCGTGCTGTTCCAATTGAGAAAGCTCGGCTTGGCTGTACAAGGCGGGGCTTGAGGCTTCAGGTCCTATGCTTGGGCTCTCGAAGGAATAGGAACAGCTTCAGGGTGCTCGGGAGTCTCAGAACTTATGCTGGGGCCTTCAGTGTTCTCAGGTTTTGAGCCTAAGCAGAAAGCACACTGTCGAGGTCGCCCCGGCAGATGCACTTCAGAGCATGTGCAACACAACCCTTCCCCGAATTGCACGGGTAGCACGCTTGTTCCATGACACTCCTGCGCCACGGTGGTGTGATCCAGTTCCTGAAGGATTGCCTTTGCCGCTCTTCGAGTGTATTCTGAGGTATATGTGTCACTTTTGCCAGCACTGGCACCTTCACAACGACCATGCTTATATGACTTTTGGCAATGGCAACCAAGATACAAGAGACTCGCGAGTCGCTTCTGAGTCGTCAAGATCTTCCATCCCTTCTGCATCAAAGGACCCTCCGAACTAGACCGCAAACCCACTCTGCAACCCTTCGTAACAGCACTGTACAGTTGGTACTTACTTTGCAATCGCTGAAAGATGGGAAGCCTCCAAGCCTGACATCGCTCTGACATCTCCAAAGTCACATGAATTCCCTGTTGAACACAAGCATGGAAGATCACGCAGGCTCCAACATAGGCACGCATGGCTGCTTCCCGTTTGCGCTGCAAGGTTTCAGCTTGTTGAGGATTTTGGGCGTTGGCGTTTTGCAGGGTGCAGTAAGGTCCTACGGGAGGGGCCAGCCACACATGAGTAGGTCGTTCTGTCTCCAGCAGCCTCAGTGCTGCTCGCACTCCACTATCTAAGCTTAGGTCCGTGCCATCCCAAGGGCCCGTGCAGCGAGCTGCACTGGAGTCAGAGCTGAGCGACTGAATCGTGGTCGTCAGTCTACTATCAGGAGCGCAGGCTATTTCCAACAACACCTTTCGTTCAGTAGTCAACAACTCCTGTAACAACCCTGGAACTACACCCCAAGCCACTTCTTCTAAGTGCCGAGCCTTGGACAAACTCAGTTGCTGGCTAAGCTTCTGGGAAGCACTAAGGTTCTGACACGCTCCTGACTCATCTTCACTCATGCCGCACTCGACTTTGCCGTCGAGACCCGCTGTGGAGAGATCATCGCAAAAGAGCCATCGGTCTCGGGCATCTCTTCCTCCTTGTCCTTCCCTTTCTTGCGCGCCGGCTGGCGCTCGTCCTTCAGGTTCTGTACCTCGGCGCTTAGCTCTTTGATCACCGCCGTCAAGGCATCCAAGCGCTCGTCCTTGTTCTCGCTGGACAGCGCCGTGCTCTGGATGTCCTTGTAGCCGCTCTTCTGCAGGAGGCTCAGAATGGGTCGTCCCATCTGTCGACTGGACTCTGGCTTGAGCTCCTCCTCGTCCTGCTTCTGAATCCACCGAGCAAGCCGTCGAAGGCGAAAGTCGCTCTTCTCCTGTCGCTCGTGGGCCGTTTCCACTACCCAACGACAGTAGCCCTTGTCCTGGTCGTAGAGCTCCTGGTAGGTGAGCAACCCGTGTTTCCCGAACGACACCAAATCGCGGAAGTCGCCCTCGGTGATCTCGAGAACCCTCTTCAAGCCCTCCATCTGGATGCGGTTCATGGTCCACTTGTCGATGTTGGAAATCCCTAGCTCCTGCTCGCAGAAGCTCACCAGATCCGCCTTGCGGCGATTGGCTGCCGCATTCAACTTCTTCGTGAGCTGCTGGGCGGGCGACACATCCTGGTGCTTGGACTTCACGTTCTTGGACAAGTCCTCGCCAGTCAATTCTTCCAACCGCACACGGATCTCTGCACGGGTCCAGGTCTTGGGCGCTGTCTCGCCCAACTGAGCCAGAGCTGCACGTAGCTCCTCGAGCTTCAGGTCGGCCATGATGGAGTTCCCGAAGAGGAGGATCGGAAGGAGGGTTGATGCTTGTTTGCTTGGGCGCTGCTGCTGAAACAGTAACCGCACATGTTGAGTCTACATCATCATCACGACTGTTAACATTAGCTGCACATCCACAACCCGTTTCGGCTGTAGTTAACCCCTGTCTTGAAAAACTGCACATGACCTTCCCTTTTCCGTCAAGACTCGGATCAGGAAGGAGTTGTCCCTACTCGACAGCTACGCTAGAAGGCTCTACAGCAAACTTCGTCTTAAAAACTCTAGCGTTCGCAGCTGAAGAGGAGGTCACGGGATCTTCACCGTCGACCCCGAGAGGCTTCACAAGGGGAACATCAGTCGGCTGACAAAACGCCTTTAGTGAGGGCACGGCTGTATGAGCATCCACCGCACCTGCAAGGATATCACCAGTCAAGGGGAGCAGGAGGTGGCCACTATTCGACTGCTCGAGCTGGAGAATCTTCTTGGGGTCCACGTTTCGGAAGACCACGCAGTCCTCTGAGAAATCCAGGATCGCCCCCAAGGAGCGAAGAGCATTCACACTCAAAAGCACTGGTGCTGAGCCGCGGTCCAGCGCATGGATCTTGATCACGCCTGGTCTCCCGGCTGCTGCTACCTTGAGGTGAAGTGTGGACACACATTGGTCCTCCGACGAGTTGCCGAAGGAGAACAGGGGACGATCATTGACGTCCACCCGGCTAACACCATGCTGACTGTGCTTCATGATATTCTCAAGTGCCACAACTGAACCCAAGGATTTGGTAGCCCCACAGTCCAGCACCGCCTGGCCGGCTTCCACCGCGTCTGCTGTGGAGATGCCTTCAGCGGCACACACCTCTGTTTGCATCGCCGTTTCATTTTCCGCAAAGCAGATGAAGGGAGCCATCTCCATGGGCTTGGCTCCTTGTGGCACCGGCGCTGGGCACACTGCTGCTCGATGACCTTGCTTGCCGCATCGCATACAGGTAATGCCCTCATCGCGGGAGCCTGAGGTTGCGGATCGCTGTGGAGGCCCTGAACGATAGTATTGACGGTTTTGCTTGACTTGCTTCTGTCGTTCTCGAGCCCCCTTAAGAGTTCGTCGAGCATGTTGTAGTGTAGCCAGAGCCTGTTGTGCTTCGTGTTCTCCTTCACTCCACATAGCCCAGCCTTCTTCTGTAAGCTCGGCCTCGGCATTGAAGGAGGTCTCTGGGTACTCTGAGGTCTCATCGAAGCCATCGTCATCATCAGGCGTGGAGCCCCAGAAACTGTGGTGTTTCTTGTGTGCATCCTTCTTCTTGAGCTCATGGTCGGGGAACTGATTTCGGAGTTCCTGTGCCACTCGTTGGAGTGACATATCACCTTGAGTAGCCACCACAACCGAATTCCGATCTGCTGCTTCCAGACTGGCATCCTGTAGAAGCATCCATGCCTGTACGAACTCGGGTACCAGATCTGGTAACTTCTGAACCGTTCGGCTCCGGCTGGAGCTCCATGTCGACTCCCACTCCCAAGGAGAGCCGCCGCTCCAGTTCCAGCTTGAATGGCTCTGCCACCAAGAACTGCCCCAGCTCTGTCGAGGCCAGGTTTCGGTCTCCGGCTCAGCTGCTGCATCTGCTGTCGGTGCTGCCGCGGCCGTGGGCGCCGCTGCTTGGAACTCGGTATTGGCCTCGCTGTCCGGTTCAGTTCCAACCTCGGCGCTCTGCCAAGATTCACCACTCATCCGACGTCCTGAGCGAGGAAGGGGTGACTGCCACTGCCACGAAGTCACTCCGGTACGCGGTGCCTCATGATGAGGCTGAAGTCTGCTCATGGCCTGTTGGGCCAGCTCACACTTCCGACTAATGTAGTCTCCCATCGTCTCACCTGGTCTCCTCTTTGAAGACTTGAAGTACTTGGCCAGGAGCTCCGTGAGCTCCGGCACTTGCGGCTTGCCAAGGCAGCGCCGCAAGTGATCGAGGAGAAAGGTGACGCCGCCATTGTAAGACACCCACTCTGGATCTTGTCCAACGATCAATCGTCTGGCTGAACCTTGAAGTTCTGAGAGAAGCCTGGGTGCTACCAGGTAGCGCTTATGGTAAGGGGTAGTCTGCTCAAAGAGCAATGCCGACTCCCTATAAGCCTGGTAGGTCTCCGCCGAGCCATCCCAGCTCGGTACACCCTCTCTGCCCTTCAAGGCGCCAGCGGTGTTCACGTCAGTCGCCATCCGCTTGGAGTTCTCGCCGCGGGTCAATACCGGCGACGAGCCGTAGGTCCCTGGAATCGAAAAAGGCTTTGAGCTCACTTGAGCTCCGCTACCATGCAAGCGGATGAAGCTCGCACGGTGTCCTCTGGCAGCCCTAGCTTGTTTCACCGCACAGCAATCCAGTCTCTCCGATATGGCCTGTCGAAAGAGGCACCTACGAAGACCCCTGACTGGTTCTAAGCCGTTTGGCAGTAAAAGTAGCTGCGAAGCCATGAAGAAGCATTCACGGGTGAGCACATGTGCCGTTGCACTTGCAAACCCTAAACCCCACACCCTAAATCCTAAAAACCCTAAACCCTAGATCGTAAACTTCTGGATTCAAGCAAGACAGCGCAGGCCTTTGGCTCACACTCAAGAACCTGGGATTCACTTCGCTTCGGGGCATCGAAGGCTTGGACCTAAACTTCAGGTTTAGGATATATGGCATTGCGTTGAGGGGTTGAGGGGTTTAGGATTTCTGGGCTTCGGTTTAATTTACCTGAGCTTCTTATTCTGGGGGTGTAATTATAGAAGACAGGTACCAAATTTCAGGGTCTCGGTGCGAACTCGGGCTGAAAGCCTTGGGGTTGTTTGTTTAGGCTTTAAGGGTTTCACTTGCGGGTTTAGGATTTAGAGCGTGGCTCAAGGTGTTGGCAGGGTTTCTAGGATGGAAACGAAAGCTTCCTTGCACAGGAATTACGGTGTAGAGCGCAGGGTCCTCTTTTGCGCAAACCCGGCGGGTCCATCTAAGGCATAACTATGATTCAGGGTTCGCGGTTACTTTTGCATCTTGACTCCATGTTGCCTGCATTTTTAGAGCTTCTACATCTTGCTTCCCTGAGAGGCACTTATCTGGCTGTGCCCTCAGCCCCTAAACCCTAAACCCTAGAGGTTTGCAGGAATTAAGTCCATGAGCCCTGAGCCCCAAGCTCGGTTCCCTCGCAACATTTGGAAACGCAAACACACGCTGCAAGAAAACGAAACATGTCTTTGGGCGTTTGAACATACATGTCGAACACATCTGAATCTACACACTGTTCCAATAAAGGCTTTGGGTTTCCCACTACTATAGGGCTCCCGGGCCCCACTTCAGAATCTGAAGAGGGTAAACCGTCATGCGGCCTACGAGCTTGATGAGAACCCACTGGAGTTTGGAGTATCCGATGGAGGGCGCAGGAGGGATCAGGGTTTAGGGCTTAGAATATGAAGAGGGCTTTGCTGTGTGAAGCATGGGCCAGTGAATAATGGCTGAAAACTCGGGAGAAGCAAACTTAGTAGTCATGAGGTCCCTCCAAGCGGCTCGAACAAAAACCATCAACCCTAAACCCTAACCCTTAAACCCCAAACCCTTGATTTGGGGAGCCCCTCCAAGCGGCTCTTTGAAGACGGACATGGCCCGTGGGTCAGGCCAAAAGCTGAACCCTTTCATGTCCATGATGACCACCTTAGGCTTCATCTGGCAGGTTCTAGGGTTCAGGGTTTAGGGTTTAGGGGGTCTAGGGTTTCAGGGTCTAGAGTTTAGGGACCACCTTGAGCCTTTTTCGCGATGAAGCCTAACTTAGGCTTCATCTCGACAAAGGATCGAGTCTCGTGGTTTAGGGTCTGCCTGGGCCGTAAACAACCTACTTTTATACCCGAAACCCCTAAACCCTAAACCGTTCATGCAGTGCGGTCAGGGTGTAAAGTTCAGAGCTTTCAAAGACTGACGTTTTTTGGCGCGAACCTCGAGACTTCCAAATCCTTCAATGCCGTAGTCAAAATGGGCTTTGGAGTCGTTGGGAACCCTAACCCAGTGGATCCATGTGCACTACTACTATGGAATTAGGTCCCAAGAGACCATCCTTACTGTGGTTTTGGGGACTTAATTCCATAATAGTAGTGTACATGGACCCTCTTGGTAAGCCTAATCTTTGAAAATGACGTTTAGGGTTTAGTGCTGACACCCCTCCACCACCCTGCAGGCGGCTCCACAATCTGGCTACAGGAGGCTTGGCCACTGCGAAGTATTCTTGGTAGGACTGCTTTCTGGTAGGTTTGTCGCGGTCGCAGGTGGTTCTCAACCTCATGAAGGGGAGGGAGGGGGGTAGGGGGAAAATTTGGGGGACGGGGGGTTTTGCTAATCCGATAGTAATCCTACGATAATCATGAGCGAGCATTGATAATCCAAGGATAGCTGAGGGTTTCAGGATTTGTCTTTTCTGTTCAATCCTACGATATTCCTACTCTTATTCTAAGCTTATCCTTGACTTATCTGAGCGCTTGGATTAACCTCGGATTGCCACAGGGTGCAGGATTTACGTAGGCTTGTCATCCATGACTTATCCTTGACTTATCCGGGCTGCGGAGTTCTCGTAGGACAGTCGGAGGATTATGCCACAGGGTGGCACTGCAACTCCCACCACGCACCCACCATACCCCCACCACACCCCCGCCAGGCAGCCCAGGATAAGTGCAGCATTAGCACAGGATTTGCGTAGGATTTACGCAGGATACCGAGGGTAGGCGAGGATCGGCCCAGGATTATATTGCAGGATTGGCGCAGGATATCGAGGGTAGGCGAGGATTGGCCCAGGATTAGTCCAGGATTATATTGCAGGATGAGCGCAGGATACCGAGGGCAAGCGAGGATTGGCCCAAGAGTAGTGCAGGATTAGTCCAGGATTAGCGCAGGATTAGTGCAGGGTAGGGAAGGATTTGCGCAGGATCAGCGCAGGATTAGTAGAAACCACTAAGAGTGCCAAAACACGACCAGAAAACCCAGCAAAATCAGCTACGCTTCTCACACATATCTCTCTACCCGATTATCCTACAGCAATCCTATGCTTATCCTACAGTAATTCTAGGCCTAGGATTACCCCTGGATTAACCGAGGATTACCCATGGATAAGCAAGTACCCTGAAAGTGGTTATCATAGGATTAGCATAGGATTAAGAACCCCCCCCTCCGCCACCCCCGAGTTTTGGGTAGTTTCATCACTGATTCATCACATATGGTTTCTTAGCTCCGTCAGCGCACGCCAAGCTCGTACGCGGTGTGAGCAATCTTCGTCTAGCCATCCCTTAATGATGGTATCTTCGTGCAGCGGTGTAGGGTTCGGGTTTAGGTTGTGGGTTTCGGGTCCAGGGCCCTTCATTTTAACTTATGTGATATTCCTAAATTCTTGAGTCCAAGGGGTAGGAGTTACCCTCAACCCTAAACCCTAAACCGTCAACCCTAAACTCTCTCAGAGAAATCTTGACCATCCGCGGGAAGGCCCGAAAGTGACGGGTGTCAGGTTGAGGGGCAGGGCTTGCTGTTCAGAAGTTTCTGGCTTAGGCTTTTAGGGCTTAGGGTTTTAAGGTCTAGGATTAAGGGTTTAGCGTTTAGGGCAAGGTTGCAGGGCATTTCAGAGTGTAAGGGCTTCTTTCCAGGGTTTAGGGTTTACGATCTGGACTTGGGGCGTCAACAACAGATGGATTACATGGAGTCGAGCCCTAAACCCTAAGCCGTAAACCCTAAATCCCAAACTCTAAGCCCCAGAACCCTAAGCCTTAGACCCTAAGTCGTAAAACTTAAGCGCTACATGGAGGTTCGGGTGACATACGTAGTAAGTAGCTATTTTATATAGATTTACAAGCGTCATACCCCCATACCCCCAAGTAGGACCCCTGTTCGGGTACTTTTAAGTCTACCTATTACCTACTAAATCCTACACCCCAAACCCTAAACCCTACACCCTACTTGCCCAGAACCCCCGGGAGGATCCAAAAAGTAGATCCCTTAATGGGGGTTCCTGTGAAAGAGCCTTTAGTAGTATAGGGTCGCAGATTAGGGGTTCTGCTTTCTAGATCCATTCGGGGGTCTGGGATACTAAGTCCCCCCGACCCTCCAAGCAAAAGAGCGCGGCGACCCTGATCTCGGATCTATCCCCAAACCCCTGAAAGGATCTAGAAAGTAGAACCCCTAATTAATGTGGGACCCCCATATAATACTAATGGGGAGTTCCTATAAAGTACCAGCCTAAGGCTCTGAAAAACCCTAAACCCTAAACCCTGGTCTTAAATCGCAAGCGCCGTTCGCAGGAAAGCGCGCGCATCCAAGTCGGAGAAGCGACGGCTGCAGGCAGATTTAGGGTTCAGGGTTTAGGATTTAGGGTTTAGAACCATGATATACGAAGGTTGGGCAGTTACCACTACTGTTCCTGAGGGTTTCGTCACTAAGAATAACATTATTACCGACCCAAAACCCGATTCTACTTTTAAACGACCTAAGCTGTCCCAGACCCCAGGAGGATCCAAAAAGTAGATCCCTTAATGGGGGTCCCTGTGCGAGAGCCTTTAGTAGTATAGGGTCCCAGATTAGGGGTTCTGCTTTCTAGATCCTTCCGGGGGTCTGAGGTGGGAATTACGGTGAGTTCCCCGACATAGGGGACCCGGACTTCCGACACCTCGCCGGGAAGTTCCTTGTTCTTCCTGGCATTGACGATTGAAGGATGTCCTAAACTACGATTCCTAAAGTTTAGGGTTTAGGCTCCACGTACACCACATCAACTCAAATCTTCGGGGTTGCTTCTTAGCGGTTCCTTACATAAATCCTACACACTCGGTTTTTGTTTTGTGTTCTGGGGCCTAGGGTCAAGGGCCCGGATTCCCCAAGGCCTGAACCCTAAGCCCTAAACCCCTAAACGCCTCGAGGACACCAAAGAGCAGACCGATGTCGCCAAAGAGATGTTGCAAGAGGCTCGCACCGTACATCGGTATAGGTTTTGGGGGTTTAGGTCTTCAACCCCCAACACCTTATCATGTTGTGGGACTGTATGCCCCGGTGTCATGTCGGAGAGCTTGCGTCTCTGTTTCCAGAGACGCAGATACTAAGGAAGGTCCGTTAGATCATGGAGGTGTCCTTGAGATAATGTCAGGGTTTTGTCCTCGTTTACGAGGTTTTAGAGGTTGCCGGATCTGTGCTTGATCAAGGTTGGGACCTGAAGGAGCATCCGGATGGGAGCAGATTCGCACCACTTTTGCTTCTCAAATCTGTTGCTTGGATTCAACCCTAAACCCTAAAGATTGGCGGCACTTTTGGCTCTAAAAACCTCAAAAAAAAACCCTAAGCCCCAAAAACCATCAAGATTGGGAGCGCTTTTGGCTCTTCCCCTTTTGCCCCGTCGACTCCATCAAAAGCCATGGCGCCTCGCGGCCTTGCCTTCGCCCTGCCAGCTGCTGGCCTGGTCGTCCTCTCAGTGACTCAGGGTTTAGGGTTTGGGGCCTCTACAGGTTTTGGGGAGGATCTAGTAGACTCCCTGAGGGGATTCCTCTAAAGTAGCCCTCATCGCAAATTAGGGGTTCTACTTTCTAGAGGTTTCTAGGGTTCTTTTAGTGGAGTATAGGGTTTGTAGGTTTTTGAAAGTAGATACCTTGAGGGGATTCCTATAAAGTAGCCCTTAGTAGTATAGGGTCCCAAATTAGGGGTTCTACTTTCCAGATTTTTTCGGGGGTCCGGGCTTAAAGCTCTAGGGGAGGCCCTTTACTCAAAGAGCCCCACTGGCGTCCTTTGGCGGTTTCCAGTGTTTAAGGGTTTGGGTTCAGGGCTTAGGGCTTTGGTTCTGGAGTGCCATACTGCAGATCCGATTTGAAACTATATTCCCGACAGGCTTTGACCCAAAGCCAAACTAAGCCTAAACCCTAAAGTTCTAAAGAGAAGCCGTAAAAAGCTCTGAGCTTTAAACTCTTAAGCCCTGAAGTCCTAAACCCATACCTTACAAACCTTAAACCCTACAGAATGCTCGTCTCCTCCGCCCTAGGTGGCCAGCCCACTCTTCGTGCCCGGAGCTGCCCCGAGCGCTCCGGTGCTCCGTGCGGCCCCGCATGCCGCGGAGGCTCCCAGCAGCAGCGGCAGCTTTTCGGCGCTGACCGTGGGCACCGTGGCCAGCGCAGGCGGCGAGCGGAGGGAGTCAGCATTTGTCTCCGTCTCTCTCTGTCCCGCTCTCTCTCTCTCTCTCTCTCTCTCGCTCTCTCTGTCTCTCTCTCTCTCTCTCTCTCGCTCCGTCTCTCTTTGGTGCGCCCGTTTCCAAAGCAGCACTAATGAGCAGGGAGAAAG